>APFE031267315.1:105046-123532 GCA_000404065.3 Pinus taeda
TGGCTAGCCTAATAGTACATCGCAAACATCCAGAGGTGTAACATCACACAATACCTCGTCTGTGAAGGGCTTGATGTTGTAGGGAAGGCGACATTGCTAACGAACTTTGAGATCTCGTGTTTCGTGAAGCCACCCGATACTGTACGGCTGCAGGTGTGGTGTAGTCGGTAGGCCCAACCGCTTCACGACCTCTGCTGAAACGAGGTTCTTTTGGCTCCCACTGTTAACAATGAATTGTAGCGATGAACCCTTCATCCACATTTGTGAGTGGAAAAGGTGCTCCCCTTCCTCTAGGTCTTCAGGCTCATTCTTTTGGATCTTGGCAGTGGCAATGGTGGCGCTGGGATCCGCATCAATGATCTGCTTCCCTTTTCCATTCCCCTTGTCGGGTTCTGGTTCAGGGTCAGAACATGCATATGATTCGGTAGCCTTCAACTCGGCCACCAACGACTACTTGGTCCGACACTCACTTGTGTTATGAGTGGGACTCTTGTGGAAATCACACCACTTTCCTATGTCCTTCTTCGGCTTCATGGTGTTGTTCTTTTCTTGTGGCTTTGACAGGTTGTCTTGGGTCACCCCACCTTAGCTTTGTCCTTTGGGATTCGGATTTGCAGATCCAAAATCTCGCTTCTTCTGTTTGAACTTTTGCTCGATTTTGACAGCGTATCGGTATGCTGTGCCAAGTGAGGAGATGTTCAAGAAATCCATCTCTTCCTGGATGTATCTATGTAGGCAGCCACGGTATTTGAGTACCAGATGTAGCTCAGAATCTTTGATACCCAACTATGTGTGAAGGGTATGACAAATGTTTTTTAACTCCGACACATCTTGGTCTCGTCCCTACCGCAATGTGGTCCATTTGATGTATTTGTCCTCATAGCTTTTGATAGGGTAGTATTGCTCCTTGATGGCATCCCGAAAGTCATTCCAAGTGGGTGCGACTGAAAATAGTGAGGCTGTACTTTCATCCTTCTTCTCGCAGTAGCTTTCCCACCAGTCCTTGACGTGGGGGGCTGCTTTGAGAAGAGCGAAAACAATCTTTTCCCGACTTGAAAATTCATGAACAGAAAATACCCATCTAGCAGATTTAACCATTTATCTATAGCATCTGCGTCTATTTGACCCTCGAAGATGGGGATTTCAAAATTAACTTGTACCTTAAACAGTGTGGCGTTCCTAGAGTAGCTGTTGGAAGCCGATGCGTTGCCTCTGGGTAACCGCTGAAGGATCTGCGCAAAGCTATCCATCATCGCATTCCTTTTCTGCTCAAGGGCTTCTTCAAGAAATATTTTGATAGGATCTCCTGCCCCATCATCTTTCTTCTCATCCACCATGGGAGGCCGTCGGGATTTGCGAGGCTGGTCTTGCAAAGGTTCGACCAACTCAAGCCCTAACTCCTTATATCCCGACCTCGTTGGGGACATGCAAAGAAAAACAGAGAAAAAGCAGACTGCTCTGATACCACTGATCCAGACTTAAACAGAAACGTAAAAAATTGCAGAGATAACCATATACACAAAGATGCAGCGGAAATAATACTTCATTTCATTAATGGAAAATACTAAAATATTCTTACAACCAGAAATGGAAATAAACCAGCTAGGCCGATGGTAGCTTATCTCTAAGAAGAGATGTGTGGCTACATGCCTCTGAACTGAGTTACAATGAGGCTCAAAGGCCTATTTATTATTGAGAAACAATGGAAAACCCTTCACATTCCAAAACCTAACCCTAGAAGATGAAACACCAAATTGTGGGCCCCGTTTTTGGGTAAGTTGGTACATTAACTTCCCGGGGTCACGAATTGGTCATATTATCTCCGTTTGACGCGCATGATAGCCCGTTGGAAAGATATCCCCGAGGAATATGACAAAAAAGGTGATTTTTTGGCAGAAAAATCACTGGCGGTAGATTTCCCAAAAAACGTCATTTAGGGCCTCAAAACGACTCCGGAAGTTTAGGACCCGAAAAAACTGCTAAAAATAGTAAAATGTGCTATAATTAAGGAAACTGAAGAATTGAAAGAGACAGTTTTGGGGGTCCAAATGGGATAGGTGGGTGGCCACCAACATCCACCTGGATCAAGCCTCTTCAAGAGAACAACCTCCTTTTACAATAGAACAAATGTACAAGAATGAGATGAGATGATCCTAAAACTTGTTCACCTTAAAGTATACATAGGAGTCAAATATGGTGATTGGAATTAAAGGGTCTAGCTAATACCAATAATATAAAAATAGAAATATAACTCACTATCAAGGGATTTACATGGGGATTTATTCTTAATATTAGGCTCTATCTAGGGATTAACAAATTATGGAATGATTTAAATGATTGAGTGTGTGTTATATGCTAGTTTAGCTATGATTCTCATGATTTCATGCATATCTAATGGAATACTAACCTATAAATAAAGTAGGTCAAATTTCAAGGAGGTATTACAACATCATCATGGATTGATATGAAAAGGGGATTGTGTCCCATCATTAACCTCCAAAGATTTACTAAGACTTCAATCACCCAAGGCACCAAATATAGAACCATATCCATTTAATTTGTTGATTGAGAGAGGAAAATCTAGAAGGGATTTGATCCCTATAACATAGATCCCTAATTAAGAAATCATGAAGACAAGAGTCCTTCAATCAAACACTGATTTAAGGATCAAGTAATCATTTTGCATAAATAGTAGTCATGTGATATCTCTATAGATTATTAATAATTTTTTGAGCATTAGGAACTCTTATATAGTTGAATAATTTGAACTCTTTTGAGATGTATTGATGTGACAAATTAATGATATAATGTAGAAAGCTTCCTTTTAGATTTATTATCTTTGGTAATATTTCCAAATCCCTGTAGAAGCCTTGAGAAGGTCCCATTCAAGGATGCACAAGGAACCTCTATGTTTTTGTTTCACTTATTTCCTTTTAGTTGTTTTTAGTTTATCTTATTTGCATTTCATGTTATGTATCATTTTATGCAAATAGTCTTTATTTCCTATAGAAAATTCCAACATGTCATTTCAAGTAGTTTCATGAAATTATGTCATTAACAAGAAGGATTTGTTAATGCTATGTTTCTTTAGCTTTGCATTATTTTCCTTAAAGAAGGACTACCTCTATTTTCACATTTAGTTTTGCAATAAGTAAATTGTTATAGGATAAACCCTATTTTCAATAAAGTAATTTAAGTGATTTCACTTATAATTTATAGTAGGCTTATTTGTTACACCTTAGTTGTTGGAAACACTGAGAGGGAGGCGAATCAATATTTCTTTCAATTGTTATATTAAGCTAGTTAAAATTTTTCACAATAGGAAACATAAGGTACACCAAAAATAAAACAAAAATATCTTATATTAAGATAGTTTAAATGGTGAGGACTCCAATCCTTAAATTTTGGCTTCAACCATTACAAAAATTTAATTCTATCAAGGCTTCAACCTTGAATGAGGACTCCAATCCTCTCAGTCTAATTTAGGCTGCAACATTATCTATATATGAGGACTCTAATCCTCTCAATCTAATTCACACTCCAACATGATCTATTTATGAGGAATTTAATCCTCTCAATCTAATTAGGCTCCAACCTGATTGATAAATTAGGACTCCAATCCTCTTAAGCTTCAACCTTTAAAATTACTTCAAATATGCTTCAAAGATATTGAATAAAAGAAATCCATTGAGATAGATCAAAATGTCTCCAAGAACTGCTTCTATATGGCATCAATATATTGCTCCAAAATCTCTTTTGGGGCTACTCAATTATTTTTAAAAAATCACTTCAAGGGATTGGTTCAAATACTTTTTAAAGGTATGCTCCTAGACTACTTCAAAAGAGGTTTCAATGTTTCTCTAGGATGGCCTCAAGGGGTAGCTCCAAAATGTCTCCAAGGTCTTCTTTAAGAGGTATTCAAAACATGCTGTAAGAGATCACCACGTTTTGCTCCAAAAAATCACTTCAGAATTAGTCTAATATCTGTTCCAGGAATTAGTTCAAAATTTTTCCAAACTGTGTTCCAAAAATCACTTCAGAACTAGTGTAAGATCTATTCCAAAAATCACTTCAAAATTGGTCCAATATCTGTTCCAAAAATCACTTTAAATCTGGTCCAAGGTTTGTTCCAAAGATTTCAAGACTGTTCGAAAAGTATGTCAAAATTTTTTCTCAAAAATCTCTCTTAAGGTCTACTTTAAGGCCCTTAAATTATGATTAGATGAAGGTTAAAAAATAGTTATACAACATGCCAAAATTCTATTCCAAAGTAGGGTTGTATTCTTTATCATAAAGGCCAAAATGGTGGTAAAATCCTGAGCTAACACAGGGTAGGGGTATGTCTCTCTAGAAGGGCGATATATTCTCCACAATAGGTCTGAAATTCACTCGAAAAAAGGCCGAATTCCACAAACTTGAGGTCATGGCCGAATTTCTCTATAAAGAGGTTGAGTTTTGCATAGTCAGGGAGGTCAAAACATACTCCAAGATTAGTTCAACTTCTGCGCCATAAGATGCAACAAAAAAGGTCGAATATCCAATAGACAATGGCTTCAATAATGTCCTAGTACTAGAACATAAACCCACTAATATCCTTTTCCAAAAATCAGATATATAAGCCAAGAAGTTTGCATACAATCACATTCAAGGTTCATGAGATATGGACCTTTTGTCTCCTATCTCAGATCTGAATTCTCTCATTGTTCTCTTAAATGAATTGGTGACCACATGAGGAAGACAAAATGCATATTGATAGTAGTTTAATAGGCCCATAAAGGAGCTGACATGACCCTTTGAAGAGATGTTGGCTTGTTGGGGCCTGACCCAGGTTCAGAGATGATTTATCCAAACAAATCTTGGTACTATTGGCCCTTTCGACAATAGTCTGTAGTGCGCGGACTGAGGTCTCACCTGAAGTAGTATGGGAGGGTGTTAGAACTAGGTTTCTGCACCCTAGGGATGTCTGATGGGTTCCAAGTGGTCGTGGTTTGACCCTGTGCGCACATTGCTACGCGCACTTGTCAATACCTTGCAGCTTGGGGTGCTGCCTTTGTGCAACCCTACTCGGGGGCCGAGCAGTGTTATTACCCAAATCCTTACTAGTAACCCTATATTAGTGGATTAACTTAGCTTATCTATATCCTTTTAGTTATACTTAACAATATTCACCATTCATACAAATGCGCATAGTAAATAAATAGTATAATAGGTAATAACACAAGAACAAATACACAGAATTCAGATAAAACTTCTCTTTATTATTCTTCTTCCTTGGTTACAAACTTGACTCTGCCCTATGCACTCAGCTGCAGGGGTCCACACACTCAGTTGCAGACTCTACTAGGCCTTTGCGCACTCAGTTGTAGAGCCTCTTCCTACTACTACGACCCAAGATACTTAAAATTTTCCTCTATGCTTCACTATCTTTCAGACTCCATCTGTTAGTTAACTCCTTAGTTACTTTACAACTTAGAGCCTCGCTCTATTTATAAATCCCATGGTTCATGGACCATTGGTAGGCCGACACTACATTCAAAACTTAAGGTGGATAGCTCTATGACTCTAACATACAATTCACGCTCCGCACCTGCAATTCGCGGAGTCTTTACAACAATAACAACTCAAAACTTGGGCTTTGAGCCCCAAACCATGCTGTGGGGGGATTCCATGCCCAACAGGCCCCCAACACAAACATTGTGACTCGCCCTCGAGTCACTCTGTCGGTGTGATGATCTTGGCACAGAGTCCCTCCAACTGTTCCAGAATGGTCTTGATGTTTGCAGCGCACTGAGCTGTTGTTTGTCGAACCTGTTGCATTCTCCCTTCTAAGACGTCTCTTTTCGGCATGCTGCGTTGCATCTATGAATGCATACCCTAAATCTATGTGAGCTTTCCTTCAATATCTGCCATGATTGTGAAGGCTTCGTCAATCCATGGCTGGACACACACTTTGAGAACTACTTCCTTATGGCATGCCACGTCCACTTGTTCCTTTAGTGCCTTGGCTTGTTGCATCCTTGCAAGCCACTGAGTAAGGACTACTGTCTATGTAGTCCCTCTCATGCTGTCATATTGTTGCTGGAGTTCGCGTGCCTCTATCTCTTACCATTGAATGTTGAGGTCCTCCTACAACGTCGTGAGGACCTCAAGCACCTGTTCCAACATGTAGGTACAATCGCGCGCTGCACCTCCCATCTCATCCAACCCTGTTGTAATAGCTTGGCACACTGTTCTTTGATTTTTGAGGGAGTGGAAGGATATGCCTTCAATCGTAGCTCGGTGATCTGGAGATTCAGCTCCAACTGCACCCTTGTTGTCTCTTCTCTCGCATCACAGACTCCACTAGCCAAACTGTGGATCTGCACTTCCACTGGTAGATCTGCTACGATAGCCAACTCTAGGACACGTCAGCAGGAAACATCTACCATTTGCACCAACCTTTGGTTCTATGACACCAACTCATCACGTTGCAAACTAAGTTGCTCCATATTGTTCTTCTGTTCACTAAGAACTTGGATCGTACGGTTCCCCCTAATGCGCAGCTCTGCTGTTATTCCATCCTGTAGTTGATAGAGTGTTTCCCATGGAAGGGCAGCTATATTAAGGCCAAGGCCTTTCATCATGCTGATCGTCATTTGATCCATTGCATCTAATGATACTAACGCTCCCTTTGGCAACACTATTGTGTTGGCCATCCTCATGCACAGCATCTGCTTTGCTGCTCAAGTTCCTCTTGCGACATGGGTAGATAGGGTACCTTCCTGAGGGGGCTGCACTTGTAACTCCTGCAGCTGCACCTTGAGGGCCCCCAACAAACTCTGGTGCTCTGTCATAAACTCTTGGAGTGCTTCACTAGTGACATCGTAGATCATCTCGTCGATGTCATGGAGATCACCTTCAGTTAAGGTGATCGGGTCAATGACTAGCTTTGAGGCCTTGACCTTCTTCCTTGGGCCCGATCTCTCTATGGTGCCTGGTCATTTGAGCTGTGTGGACCCAGTCCCTAGGTCCACGCTCCCTTCTGCTATTTCTGTGTCCTCTGACTCCTACCCTAAGGATGTTTCTTGGTCCTCCTTTGCCTGTACCATTGCTGCCTCTGTTGTCTATGCTGTTGCTGCTGATTCTGTGGCCTTCTTCTACTCCGCGACTTCCTGTGCCGCTTCGCGGACTTCTCTTACCTCAACTGTCGCTTTTTTGTTCTGCCTTCTCGTGGCCAATTGGGTGATGTGCAACTTGGCATCATCCTTCTTTTTCTGTGCTGCCACTTTCTCCAATTTCGCCAAACCTTGGGCACACCACTCGGGAGGCCATGTCCCCAATATAGTGAAGATTGTGTCATTAGTGGCTACAAATGGTATCTTTGTCCACTTCTTCGCCAAGTCCTTTCCACCTTGATGTATATGTTGTGCGTATCCGCCTTGAAGTCTGCAAAACTATGCAGACTATTGTGCACCATAGGTGATAGGCACGACCTCCTATTGATCCACATTCGGATGCTTGCCTCCATGAGCACCCATAAAATTTTTGTATCCTGAATCTGTTTTGCATCCTTGGTGGCCCAGAGTGAAGCATACTTCATGGCCTCTGGTAAGTCTTGGTCAATGTTCGGGAACTAACTATCCTCTGGCAGTTCTCCCGCTATCAACAATATGGATAAGAGCAACCACGCGTAGTGGAAGGTCTTACTCTGCTCCTGGGCCTCGTGACAATTTAACAAAAAATCCTCGTAGAGGAACTCGACCTAGTTGAACTGGATCCCCTCCATACGTTGTTCGGCCAATATGACCACCGACGTTGGTACCTCATCGGTGTGACATTTTCTCATCACTTTATCAGCCAAGAGTTAGGTGGCTGCACGCACCCCCTTATCCTTGATGCTAGAGATGGTGTAGCCCCTCTTCTTTTTCTCCAGCTTATACTTTTTCTGACTATTGTCGCGGGGTCCTTTCCCTTATAGGGAAGCCGAGAAATTCGGTGGATGAGGTCTGCCATGATGGAAATAGGCTCCTCTAGCCATAGATACCCATCATACACCAGGTAAAGCAGCTGCCTGATGATGAAAATGGTGATGCACGTGCAGTGGTAATGTGGCATCCATAACAAATGCAGCAACCTGACCTTTTCCACACCGCGTAGCCATTTTCGCAGCTCTAACATTATCACCACCCCCTCCATATTATGATTCATGTGATTTTCAGTCTCTAAGTGTGGGAACTTCTCGCTGTCCGCGAGGTCCCAGTCTTCAAATTTCATGGTGGGCATGCGGCCTAGGTGCGAGCCCTCAAATACAATGCCATTGGGGAGGAGCGGGGTTTGGAGTGAACCCTTTGTTGTATCCAGATCCTTTGGTACTCTGGCTTTCCCTTTTTGCGGAGGGACATACACGGGTAGTTTCGTTGCAGAGCACAATGGTTGGATGTCCTCCTCCACATCTTCTTCTTCTTTTGTAGTAACAATCAAGGCCTGCAATTTTTTTCCTCCTCATTTGTTTCAATCGTGACTACCATCCCTTTTTATTCCATTGATAACTTACTGTGCCATAGGTTCCTTAGGGACATGCATACTGGTCCCATTGCCTACTTATCCTTCTTCAGCCTCGGTGTCCGCAGTGATTTGGTGATTTCTATCACAACCCCAACACCTTTGGGAACATCCTGTACCATGGTGGTCTGCGCGGCCTCGCCGACGGTTCCTTCTTTAATTCCCAACCCATCCTTAGTGGCTGTCATCATCTCTACACCGTATGCTATCTATTGTGAACTCAGGGGCTTTATTATCACTCGGCTCTCAACGCTCTATGCTCTGCTCCACCGCTCAATGCTCAAATGACCAAGTTTTTTCCGTTGGTTAGCCATTTGAGTTTTATATCACCTTTTGAATTCAAATTCGACCGCTTCCCCCAATTCTAGGCCATTAATGCTTTCTTGGCAGTAGATTTTCCCAAATCTTGCCCATAACTCATGTCTTAAATGCTTGCGGCCTGATCCATTTGGCCTCAAATCAAACATCCCGTCATGAATAGTGACACCAATGGTCACTTCCCGTCCAACCGCACAGCAGTGCAACCCTCCATGTGCAGTCACGAACACTGTGACGTCCTGCTCCTGCGCGCATCTCTCATATCACATAGCCCCCAGATAGAATATTTTATAGTCCCGCGCTCCCTTTCAACTGCCTGGAGGGCTAAGACTGTCCTTCCTACGACTAGTCAGGTGGGCGCACCACTCGTGCGAGGCTTCATCTCGTCCTCCACCATGGTTTGTGAAGAATCCCCATCTTCCATTGTAGTGATCGGCATCACACACTCTACTATTCTCACTACACTGCGCTGGTCACCACGTTTGGCGAGATGCGGTCTCAGCCACGATAGTAGAGTAACCAATTCATGGCGATAGCTTTCCAATTTGTTAGTATGACTGTACGCACCTTGTCTTGCCATCCTCAGTTTTTCGACGAGAAATGCTTCCTTTATTTCGTTTTCCAGCTTCTTAACCTCTGCATCCATTAAAGTGCTTTTCTCCCTTAACTGTACCCGGTCTTTTTCAAGTTCGCGAAGTTTAAAGTTTCCTGTCGGATCTCTTCCTCAAGTCTTATATGTTCTGTTTCGTGCAACTATGTGATTTCTTCGTTCTCGTTTGCACGAAACATCGTATCTACGGGTGCTGTTATGCGCAGACTCATCTTCATATGCTCCACCGGGACTACAACCCCTGCTTCATACTTCAGCATCGGAAGCGCTTGCACAGTCAAAGTTTTGCACATGGTCCTATAAGCTCATACAACTGCTGGTACATGTAGGTCCCAGTTGGTGTGTCTCATATGGTGGACCCTGTTTAGCACTTCGCACACCTTGTCAAAGGCTTCCCCATGTATGACCTTTGGCGTGCTAGGTTTTATCATGCTGCATCATTCACACACTTATCTTGCTTGCTTTTTCTTGTTGTTCCTATTTCCTATCGTGATATCAGTGTGCATTTGTGGGGGCTGCGTACCATACGCCTGTACCCATCTAGAAAGGTGGGCGCACAAGCTATTTCACCCCTCATAACCGACTCTCATCCGTAGCTGAGGTTTTCCAAATCGTATAAGTATCCCCCTTCTGTATTTGCGCTAGCTCTCAATACTTCTCTGATGCGTACCCCACCACCTTGCAGGCATCATGCGCAGTGCCCATTTCAAAGCATTGAACCGTTGCTGTTCTGGCACTGCACTTTCAAATTTGTTTAGGAATTCATCCATCCTGTCAACCCATCATACATAGGCAGATCCCTTACCTCTGTTGTCACGCAGTGTAGTGATCTTACCATCATGTTGCGATTAAGCGTGGTTACCTCGTGCAACCGGTTTTGCCATCGTTCTATTTCTTCATCCGAAATTGATGTGCAGGAGCTTTCACACTCCCATGAAATCTGGCCATCCGATGTAGGATTCACCCAATCCCGTTCCCGAGCGATTGTCTTGTAGATACAATCTAGCTCGTCATTCCTCTCGTCATCGCGCACTGTCTCTGTGTAGCACGCTCCTTCTACAGGGTCTAAAGGTACCACTACGTGTAGTGACTTTTTCTAAAAAACCATTCCCAGTAGCATGTGATAGGGATTGTTGTCATCAACAATCTCTATCACCTTGAAATATGCAAGTGCGCTCACGCCTTCGATGTCTACTGTTATCCCCTGCAATCTTCCCATTGGTAGGATCTTCTGTTGGTTCGCCATCCGTAATTGAACAGGGAACCATTGCAACGCGGGCCTACCCATGCGCTCCCATGTCTATTTTGGAAACACATTCATGTATGATCCTAGATCCAGAATTACTTGATCCATTTCATACTCCTCGATTTGCGCAGTCAATCACATTTCCCTTCCTGTTCATGATGTATGTTTCCCGAGCTTTCAGACTACGCGAGGCTCTCTTGACCCAATACACCTAGTGATAAGTTCCTACAGTCCTTTCATAGCCTTACTGTCGCGTAGCAGCTTCATACATGTCACCAGAAAGGTAGTGAGCATTGAAGGATCCATCACTGGTTCTAGTTGATCCTTAATACCTGAAGTGGAGGCCTCCATGAAGCTCTTCTTAGCTTCCATGAATGTCTCCTTCGCGTGCTCCAAATCAAATTCAGGTTCCTTTGTAGGAGCCTTGCGAACCCACACACTTTCTTCAGGTTGATTACCTTTTTCATCTTGTTATAGACATATTTGGGCACTTTAACCCCAATCACATATGTCGATAAACCAAGGGCTCTTTAACCCCTAAAAGTGTTGTTTCATATGCTAAAGGATCATGGTCAACTGATTACATCATTTCCCAGAAGTTCCACATGAAAAACCACACAAAACTTGCCAAAACTGGACCATATTGATTGCTCCACTGTCAAGGTGTGATGCATACTAAATAGGCCTTCTTTAGGGTGCAATGAGTGAGAATGGACAAATGGCTGAGACAGTTTTCTAAGTGGATGCTCATGGAATCTTCTAGAAACTTCTCCTATGACACTTGCCTCTCTGAATTCGCCTAGGGATGAGTAAGAGATCAATGAAATCTCCAAGTGGAACCAAGAACTATCAGTGGAATGACACTAATCAAAAACCCAGAGCTGCCTCACACCCTTGTAGACATCTATACATGGATCCCTCATCTAAGAGATCTAGAGGCTGGAATTTTGTAATTTGTAAGGAAGTGCTGTTAGTTTGTCTTTGAGAGAGAACATTGTATTGTTGGGTGATCTTGCTTTTCATGAGGTGAAAAGGGCTTTGATGTTGGGAGGATGATGCTGGATTAGATAGCTGGGTTGTAATCCTCTCTTCTATTATTAATAAAGTTCTTTGAGTTTTCCTCCATACAATCATGTATTTGTGAATCTTGTTATTTGTGAATGAAATTGTATGATCAATGTATTTCTGATTCTGTATTGTTTATGATATTATAGATCAAGATGCTTTGATGGTGTTTTGTTACTTTGTCTCTACAGGTATTCTCTGAGCAGGCAAGTAGGAGAGGAGTTGCAAGCTCTATCAAGGGAGAGGGAAATCAAGCAAGGAGTCAAGCAGAAGATCCAGGTTGGTCCCTTTGCTTCTCTCTTATCTATCATACATAAAGGAAATCACAAAATGCTTTGATTGTTTTTTTCTAAGATAGCTACCAATATTAGTGGGACTGGCAAATCAAAAAGGCACTAGTTTTCCTGGAAAAAAAATGGCGACTCCACTGGGGACCGAATAGTTTGTTTGTTTGTTATTGTTGTTTACTTTATAAACTAGAGACAGAGCCTGAAGTTAGCCAGATAGCCTTCAAACTGCTCTTGCTATGCAATTACAAAGTAGATGAATGCTGCTTCAGTCAATCTCTGGGTTGGTTTATGGACTGAACATCTGAATTACAAGCATTCTAAATGCTCTTTTGGTAGCTCAATAACCTCCTAAGATCACAACCCTATACTTTGTTCTTTACTGTTCATAGTATCTCAGCCTAAATCATTGAACTCAGTTGCAAATTTGAGAAAAAACCCACCTCAGTTTCGCTCCCTGGCCCATCGCACTGTCTGTAATTGGAAACTAGTATGCATTGCACCTCCCATGTGTAGCAGGTGAGATGCATCCCTATTTTTGAGAAGCACAGGTGCGATGAATAAGTAATGCTATTTCTCTCTTTGAAATTTGGGTTTTTCCTCCTTGTTTGAAGCTCTATTAAGTTGTTTTGCTGCTTATGATCAATATCTCATTGCTGAAGCCTCCTTCCTTTACATTTTTCAGCCTCCATTGATTAGGATAGGTAAATGTTTTTTTGTATTTGTCCATCATTTACGATCCTTCGTCAAAAAGTATCTTAATCGAACTGTCATTTTTGAAGCAAGATTGTCGTAATTGTCATTTTGAGTCAAAAAGAAGAGTGTCGTAAAGTCTTCCTCCTCGAGATAGTCGATTGTAATTTTTTCATTGTATTTGATTTGAATTGTTAATATTTGAAGTGTTGAAAGAAGTTTTCTATTCGAAATCGAAAAGAGTCGTTTAGTCTTCCTTACATTTTGAAAAGAAATTGTCGAAATGTCGCTTTGAAGAAAATAGTTCAGATCTTACTTAGTTTTCCTTTTTGGCATTCTCACATTAAGGAAATGAAAAAAAATACATGCATTTGCATTTGAATTTAGACTGTGTGCAAAAATGATTTAGGAAAAGTGCATTTAGTGTGTGCTCTTTGCTCTATGTTGAAAAAATCGCAATCTTCTCTCCTCAGTAGCTAGGATTTTCATTGCTAAAAAAATAAACGATTGTTTATCATTTTAGATTGCATATTTAGGAATTTTACATCTACATCACACAGTAAAACTTGAAAGACAAACCTCTAAACAAGATCAACTCTAAAATAAATCTCAATGAACTCAACGCTTTGGAACCTAACGCAACACATCTAGAAGTCTAGGCTAGAGATGTGTTCCAACGTCGTAAAATCTAGTAAATATCATTTTCATCGAAGGTTGGGTGATTCTTCCTCTTTGATATGAAAAGTGCTAGCACAGACTTGTGCTCCCCATATTGTCGAGTATATATTGGGAGACCACAACAGGCTGATATCCTTTATCCATAGGAAGTTGTGTCTACCGCCCTATCGATCGCAATGCACTGAACACAACATTCAGGAAGATTGACTGCCGTACATAAGTCCTTGGTAATTTCTCTTTAATTTACCACCAAGGTGTATATTGCAGTTTTGCGATTGGTTTGGTAATCCCTCTATCTAGATTTCCAGAGTAGTCACTTTCGTTCCTTTTCAACTCTTTAAGAGAAAAGGTCCATCTGAGCACTTGTCAATTCGGGCTCATTAAAAATTGAAGGCGACTAGAGTCATCTTTAGCTTTTTCTCAACTCTTAAAAATTGAGAAAGCAAAGTTGTGTCAAAGCGTCATTAAAATTTATTTAATTCAGAATAACATTATTTTTCCCTTTATTTTGAGTTGATCAAGTATTTCGCAATCGTGGAAGAAATTCAATCAAAACCCCGTCGTTCATGGAGACTAGTGAGTCAACCGTCTTTGACTCTGGAGACGAAATCATTCCGAGAAAAACGGTCTCATTTAACTGAGTCCAATTCTCCTGGTTTATTTGAAACTTGTGTTTCAACATCATCAGGGACTATAGTTACTCTGATCATTTCTGGTACATCTGCCTTTATAGAAGAAGCTCCGCAGTTACAAGAGGACATTAGAACTGATCCTAGTGTAACAGTAGACACTTCTATACCTGAAACAACTCCATCTAGAGCTAATCCAGAAATTGAAGTTCACTTACCCAAACATCTAGAATTTGAGTTCCAGAATTCAGAAGGTCTCACCCCTCTAGTGTCTGTTACTGCAGAAGCTATACCTTCTTCGGCTCCAGAAATATTTTACGGACCTGATGGTCTACCTCTTCCACCTGGACTGATTGTTATAGAAGAGATCGTAGAGGATCTTCCATCCAGTACCCCATTGCATTTTGGAACTGGGATCCACTTATATCCTTCTACTATTGAAGTTAGTTCTTTTAATCATTCTTCATCACAAGTTCCTATCGAATCACTAGGCAATCTTTTGGATAGACTAAATATGTCTGAGCAACCATCAACATCTAGGACTGTTTCATCTGATACAGCCACAACAAAACTCTATGCTGCCACTCCGACGATGTTTGCTGGTATACCATCTGTCCTAACTAGTTATCAACCACTAGATGGAGTCCACCCAGGGACTGTTTCGATGACATGGTCTGTTCCTATTTGTTCATCCAGAATCCTATTTGGAATTTCTTATGTTGAAACTCAACAAATTGATCCTGCATACCAGTTTCAATTTGGGCAACCCAGTCTTCAAAGGCTGATCTATCCTTTGAGCCCTGGATTTCCCCCATATGGGGGGCAATATGCTTTTTCATTGTTCCCTCCTAGAGAACAACCATATGAGAGTTCACAACAAAATTCAGGTCAAACTGGAATTACATCCAGTGGTCGGGTGTATATTCAATGCAACCAACTCAGCCCGTGTCGAATATTCCAACTACACCTACTATTGTGACTGTGTCACAAGTACAAGCACTGCTTGTTGTATGTCAACCTCAAGTCTCTCAGGTTGCAATACAACAACCTCTTGTCTCTACGGCTCAATCACAACCTCAGATTAGTGCTTCCTTAACTGGAAAGATTCAGGCTCAAACGGGTACTGTCACTCCTCATCTTGGTCAATCATCTAGTATTGGGCAATAGCAAATGGTCCAACAACCATGGCCAGTACAATATCAACAACCGCAATTCGAGCAAGATTACCAAGTACCTGAGCAACAAGGCTTTGTAGGTAATGGGCAATCACATTTTTAAAACCGTTATCAACAACCATACTATAATGGTTATGCCCATCAACCTTATCAAAGTTATCAACATCATATACATTACGTTGGTATGCAAAGACCTATTACTCAGGCGATCCCATCTCATCCTGGGTATGCTTCGCCAAACCTGAATCAACAGTTACCTTTTGGAGCAACTCTAGAATTACCAGATCTGAACTGGCTGACGAATGATCCAATTGCTTACGCCCCTTGGTGGCTAGTGTTTCCTCATAAACTTCCCTCTGATATTCCTAAATTTAATGGAAATCTAGGTGAAGATCCATTGAATCACGTAATGACTTTTCATTTGTGGTGCTCATCTAACAACCTAAATGATGGTTCGATTAGGCTTCTCCTTTTTCAGCGAATGCTAACTGGCCTGGCAACAAAATGGTATATTGAATTGCCTAAAGCTTTGTTTGATAACTTCAGCACCCTTGCCACTACTTTTCTAACCTAATTTCATTTACCCATAAGGTACAAAACGGGAACGGAACTCCTTACCAACTTTAAACAGAAAACAACCACTCACATATCTGATTATATTCATGAGTGGCGACGTCGTCGTCGAATGGTAAATACGTATGTTCCTGATCAGCTTCTAGATGAGTGGTTTATTAAGTCATTATTACCTTATATTACTAAAGATGTGGTGAAAGGAGGAGTTGTCACTGAAGAGTAAGTCATTGCTTGTGCATAATATTTAGACTTGATCTATACTCAGTTTGGCATGCTCTACGACAAGAGTCCTGACGCTCCTAGACCATAATTTTCCATTCCTCCCCCTCCTAAATCAAACAGGGACTCTCATGCTGGTGATGGCGTGATTGGTACCTCAAGTATGCAGACCGTAAAGGCTCCATCTGGTAAAGCCCTTGCATTTTATAGTCAAAAAGTAAATGACAAACTTCTTGCCTTGGAGGTTAATGCCGTGTCATCTAACAAGGGCAAAGAACCAAAGCAACCAGGGGCAAGAAGAAAGAGAAAAACAAAAAGAAGAAATAGGAAGATTCGACTCCTGACAAATCTTCTGGAAGCCATATTGGGTGAAAGAAACCTAATCAACCATGTTTCATATGTAATGAGGACCATTATACGAGATTGTCCACATCGAGCTGAGGTCATGTAATTTTTAAAGATTTCAAGTACCTCAGCGGTATTGACTGATCCGTTTCCAAACCCAGAAACTAGTCTGGTTGCTATCGATCATGCTGATCCAGGTGGATGTTGGTGGCCACCCACCTATCCCATTTGGACCCCCACAACTATCTCTTTCAGTTTTTTAGTTTCGTAAATTGTAGCACAATTTACTATTTTTAGCAGTTTTTTGCATCCTGAACTTCCAGATCCGTTTTGAGGCCCTAAACGACGTTTTTTGGGAAATGTGGGGGCAACATGGGTCCATGGTGTTATTCGGGAATAATGTCCACTCGGATGCTGCTTTTCCCACTAAGATGCGTGGCTATCTTAGAAAAAAACAATCAAAATCTACTATTGTTTCCTTTTATGAAAAGAGACGAGAGGAGAACCAAGAGGGCCAACTTGAGTCTTGCGCCTGATTTCCTCTCCTCCTTGATAGAGTTTCAAAACTTCTTCTTTGTCTTCCCAGCTTCAAAAGAACCTGTGGAATCACAACAACATACTACTATGCAAGAAACAAGGATCTAAATTCATAAATAATACAGGATCAGATGTGTATTAACCATATACATGCATATATAAACAAGTACACAAGAATATGGAAGGAAAAAAGAATAGGCTTTATTCAGATGAAAAAGTAGCAAGAGAACTACAACCATGTGCTCTGACCCAACTCATCTCCAGCTAAGAAGCATTTTTCACCTCAAGCAAAACTAATCACAACACTGTGAATGTACACAGAAAACCAACAACACTTCTCTATAAGATACATTCCAGCCTCTGGATCTCTGTATGACCGGATCATACTATAGTGAAATATAGAGAGGTGAGTCATCTTCTGGGATCTTGATTAGTGTCCTCTCTCTGATAGTTCCTGCTTCCACTTGGAGAATGATGATCCCTTACTCATCCCTGGTCGAAAATGGAGAGGCAAGTGTCAGAGGGAAAGCTTATGGAAGATTCCATGATCTTCCACCTCGCATTTTTGTTCCTTCCATTTGTCCATTCGCGACCATCGCACCCTATAGAGGATCAAATCAGTATGCATCGCACCCTATACACTGGGAAGGTGATATGCATTGTACCCTCTGCATTGAGCTTTCAGTATGGTCCAGTTTTGACCATTTATGAGCAGTTTTCAGTGGAGAACTTCTAGGAGATGATGTAATCAGTTGACCTTGTTACTTTAGGCAGTGAAGAAAAAATTTTAGGGACTTAGGAGCCCTCAGTTTATGGACATTTATGATTGGGGTTGAAGTGTCCAAAAATGTCTATAACAGTTGCCCCCAAAAGCATGAGGTCGTTAATCTTTCTGATGTCGGGTGAAATGCTTTACTATGAGGATCTGAAGTTTTTCTGAGCTGGGAGGCGACCTGTAATAAGATACAACACAATACATTATTTTGACAACATTTTTTCATGATCTAGCTGAGGCGGGCATTCCCATGCTCAACTTTATAAATTCATTTTCATGTACATAGGACAGACAACCGTCTGTGTGACAGACTGATGATATGGACACATCATCCTTTGATTAGGACGATCATCTGTTCGGCAATGATGTGCACTTGATGTCTTTATATTCCTGAATATATCGCAACCCAGATGGATGAAACTAGATCTGGGGTGTTCAAAACTCATTCAATCTTCACTCGGAGTACAAGTCGATCCATGTGAAAATTGTTCTGGAGTCGAACATGGAAAGACATCGCCTGATTACCAGCCAATGATGTACGTTGTTAACTGGCGCGAGAGGAATCACCAATAATGGCAATGACCTTCAAGTTACTACAGTACAATTCACGTGGTGTGAAAAAGGACTTGGCGTCGAACACCACGCAAAATCTCTCGGTCGAAGGCCATTGATGTAAACCTGTCACTGAAAGTGAGAAATTTGCCATTAAGGCATGCAAGCTTCAAAGTACTGAAAGGGTTGTTCCTAAGTCAACTTCTTGGATAATGAGCTGATGTTGACAAGAAGCGACCCGTC
>APFE031267325.1:0-30882 GCA_000404065.3 Pinus taeda
GCTTGTTTTCCTGAGTTTCAAGTACTGATTCTAAAGAAGTGGTTTGTGCAGGTGAATAGAGTGTGATGTGTTTCTTTTCATCTCCATGCGAGATAATCATACTTCCTGATCTGCAGCCAATGAAGGCATCAGCGGTGGCTAACCATGGCCTTCCGAGAATTAGAGGGTGTCCTCCCAGATTTGTTTTTGGTTGCAGAATAAAGAAGTCAACAGGATATTCCCATGAATCCAGAGAGACTATGATGTCTTCTATTATTCCTTCAGGAACAACTTTAGATCTATCTGCTAGTTCTAATACTGTTGAAGTTGTTTGAAGTTCGTTTATGTGTAAAGCTTTCATTGTCTCTAATGTCATTACATTGATAGCTGCCCCTAAGTCTATTAATGTATTAGGTACTGAAAAATTATTGATTGATATGGTAACCATGGGGATACCAGGATCAATATATTTTTCTACCGTAGTATGTGTAGACATAAGGCTTGCTAACTTTCCAATGACTTGGATTGTAGTGGGATCTTTTCTTTTTCTTCCTGATTTCTTAATGCATAATTCCTTGATTGTTTTAGCATAGATAGGTATTTCTTTAATTGCTTTCAACAAAGGAATTTTTACATATGCATTTTTCAATTCATCTAAAATATCAAATTCAGGAAGGGTTATCTCTTTTGATTGTTCCACTAACCTTTCAGGGTAAGGTGGAGTTTGAGTAGTGATTGATTTACCTTTCTGAATTTGTATTTCAGTTTGTGCTTGTTCAGATGATTCTCCCTGTTCAGCTGGTTCTTCTATAATTGGAGGAGAATCCTTTTGAAGTACTTTACCAGACCTTAAATGGACATCATTTAGAGGAAGAATTGAGTAAGTAGGAAAATATGCTGCCTCCTCTACATTATATGCTGATTTGTCCATTTTGTTATTTGGATTGGCCACCGGTTGGGCAGGCAATTGAGTTGGTCTTGGTTGGTTTGATGGTAACTATAACTGTTGTTGTTGTGGCAGCATTGGTGGTGGATTCTGCTGTGGAAATGGAATGGATGGCGGATATGCAGAATTTTGCTGTTGGAATGGCATAGATGGAGGATATGAAAATGGCTGTTGGTACTGCTGCTGGTAATGTTGTTGGTATTGTTGAGACTGTTGTGGTTGTTGGTTTCCATAACCATATCCCCGCCAACCTTGTGCAGGTTGTTGTTGATATTGCTGTGGAGGCCAAGCTTGCCACGGCATAGGAGGGTTCCAAGGATTATAAGATGGATAAGCATAATTTTGCGGAGGAATTTGCTGTTGAGTTGGCTGAGGCATTCTAGGTGGCCATGGTCTCCTGGGTGCAACATAATAGAAACCTTCTGCTCCTTGCATTTCATCTATTGAAGTATTTTGTAGTTATTTTAATGTTACACATTGTTCTGTGGAGTGATTACCTGTACAAAGACCACACACTTGAATTCTATCTAAAGGACAATCTCTCAAAGGATGTTTCTTTTTACATTTTGAACAAAATATGGCTAAGGCTTTTTCTTCTTCTTCCTTTTTCTTATTAGCCTTTAGCACATCTACTTGTGTCCCTAATGTACTTAGAAGATCTGTTTTGAAATTCTCCAATAGACTCCCTATTTCAGCCCTTGTTATTCCTCCTGCAGCTGACTTTGCTGCTTTAGAACTTGCTTCTCTTCTTCCGGTCTTTGATCTTCCTCTTGAATATTTTTGACATAATTCAACAATTTCATCAAATGGGAGATTTGAAATATCCCCCTTACCCATGACATTTAAAATGTCAAGGTATTCATCCCTTATACTCTTGAGGAAGATAGTACGAATAGTTTCTTGATTTAGGGAATGTTGTTTAGACTTTTGAAGATTATATGCAAACCGTTCTAAATATTCTTCTAGATTTTCATCTTCTTGTTGTGTCATTCTAAACACATCTTCCTTTGAATCTCTAGATCTGCAATAAGCCTGGTATTTCTTAAGGAAGACAGTTCGCATATCATCCCATGAAGCTATTGTTTGTTCACCTAATCCCATAAACCATTTTAAAGCTGCTGCTTTTAATGTTGCAGGAAAAAGACGAAGTTTATGGAGATCATCCGTATATCCATATGTTCTACATAAGATATCAAATTCAAACATGAAAGAATCCGGATCTTCGGTAGACATTCCATAGAAGTTTGGCAACACAGAAGGTGGAATGTTTTTCATTTTTACTTCCTCTCCTAATATTGCACTGGTATCTATGATTGGGAAACCAAAGGTTGTTTCTTGGTCATGTCCATCTTCTTGTCTTTTTCTGTCATTCTCTGTCTTCCTATCTTCCTCTCTCTTCCTTTCCCATTCTCTTCGTTGTCTTTCATTTTCAGCTCTTTGTTCCTCATCAGTGAGATGGACAGATCCATGTCCTTCTGCCATTGTTTGATCTGTTTCAATTTCAGGTGGAGGTTCAAGTTGTGGAAAGATAGGTGGATCAATAGATGGAAAAGCAGATTGCTTTCCTTTCTCTTTTGGTTTTCCGGAAGTGGAGAATTTTTGCTTTGTTTCCCAAGCAGACAATGTTTGCCTTTCAATCAAAGTTAATCTTTGACCACTTCTTTGTTTTTCAATCAGCTCTTCAATGGGTGGATTACCAGTAACAGGTGTATGTGATGATCCTATTTCTATTCGAGGGGGGGGTTTGATAAATCTACCGAAAGGATCTGTAACTCTAGGCATAAAGAATCATAATTAAGAAAATGAAATGTAACTAATGTTTTTGTTGATTTTGAATTTTATCCTTCTATAGATTATGCCGATATTTGCCTCCCCGGCAACGGCGCCAAAATGTTGAGCTAATTTATGTGACTAAATTAACGCAAGTATTAATATCAATCCGGGTTTGTGAAACTTAGAGGAAAATCCATTATTTATGAAGATCGAATATAACTATACTTTGAAAGATAAATGACAAAAGAAACTAAAGAAACATATATCAAAAACTCATAATTCAACAAGCTTAAAAGAGGAAATACTGAAAGAGTTCTTGACTCAAGAGACCTGCTCTCACCTCAATTATGACTTTAATGAATTAGAGACTATAATTAAAGACTAAAGATTCATAAATCATACATGAAAAAGAGCTCTTAACTTAAGAGACATTCAGAGTTTTCCATAATAACTTATTCATCTTAAAATATAAAGCTGAATAGAACAAACCGTTGCATGTAAATAAAGAACTAAATCTAATGCATCATTTCAAAGAGAGAATGCTCAACTTGAGCACTTGCTTGCCAACTCAATTAGATGATGAGGAAACCATTAATAAATGAAATCAATAAACATGATGCTATCTGAAATAAAACTTTGAACAACCAAAGCTAACATCAACCAAAATTGCAATGAAATAGAACTAGTCTAAATTGAAAGTGTACTTAGCTTGGTGTGGGGGCCCTCCACCCTTGCCTTGCACACTTATGGAGATGATATAAGAAGCTTAGATCAGTAAACCATCCATGTATTGATCAGAAAAATAAAAGTAACATAAGTCTCCAACTTCAAGTCTTCACACCAAAAATATTACAGCATAACAATGTCAAATGTCAAGTGTGTTGAGCCATCAAAATGTGGCTCTTAAATAATGAGTTTATGAAACCAACTGATATGAAATCTCTCTAACAAACATAGCTATCCTAATCCACCTATCCAGGTCGAATCCAACTCCCTCATCCCAAAATATATGACTAAAATCAGGGAATCCTAAAACAGCCCTATTTAAATGGGATTTCTGGATGACTAGTCATGATTGACTAGCTCCAAAAAGGCATAAGAAAACTCGTTCTCCTGAAACCAAGCACAGGTAGCTTGATCCTAGTTCCCAAGCCTTCTATTCATGCATCCCATTCGTGCTGAGGTGGCCTGCATCCATATCAGTCATGAAGTGATTACGGGAATTTCTTAAAACTGCCAAAATTGCACAAAAACTCAAACTTTAATAAAAACTTTAGAATTTGATAAATCAAAGTTAAATACCTGTTTAAACATCAAATATTCATTAAAGTGAGATGAATGAGATGAAAATGAGGGATAAATGGATAACTAGATATGTTTATTAAAGCAAAATGAGATCAAATCTGGAGCCCAACACATTTAACTCGACTTGAATCAACACTCAAGTACTGAATCACTCAACCATCAGTTAACTGACTCTCTATGTTTAGTCAACTCCTCATGCAGGAGTAATTATCTTATTTTAACACTCCCCCTTAATTATGGCTACTAAACTAAAACATGACTCATAACAACTCAAGCATGTCTATTGGTCTATGTCTCAGCTAGGCTTACAACACCCAAGTTTCTTCTATGAAACTCAGATACATCTTGTGTTGATGACTTAGTAAATATATCAGCCAAATGATCACTAGATTTACAAGGCTTCAAGTGAACTTCTCCATTGCTCACATGTTCTCTAAGAAAGTGATATCTATATCAATATATTCTCTCTTTTGATGAAACACACTATTCTTGGATAGTGCAATTGCTGAGGTGTTGTGACAGTAAATTGTTGTTGATCCTTGTTTCTTCTTGAATTCATCAAATACTCTTCTTAACCACACTTCTTAACATGTTGCTGATGTTGCTGCTACATATTCTTTTTCTACTGACGGAAGTGTCACAATGGGCTGCTTCTTAGATGCCCATGAAATCGCACCTGAACCAAGGTGGAAAACATAACCATAAGTGCTCTTCCTATCGTCCAAACTGCCTGCAAAATCACTATCTGTGTATCCAATTAAATCTTTCCTTTTTGTGCTTGCATACATTATGACACAATCTCTAGTTCTTGCTATATATCTCTAAATTCTTTTTCCTGCACACTAATGTGTGTCTTTTGGAATCTCCATAAATCTGGAAATCAAACTCACTCCTTGCATGATATTCGGTCCTGTAGCTGTGAGATACATGAGGCTGCCAACCAATCTTTTGAATAGAGTTGGATTGACATATGATAGTACATCATCCTTACTTAACTTTGTACCTATTGCAACTAGTGTAGGGACAGGTTTGCAATTTTCCATCCTGAATCTTTTCAACAAATCTTTGGCATATTTATTTTAACAAATAAAAATCCCCTTTTTAGGTTTCTCAATTTCCATGCCAAGAAAATATTTCATGAGACGAAGATCTGTCATCTCAAATTCTTTCATCATGGCTTCTTTAAATTCATCTATCTCAAAATCACCTGTAAAAATCATGTTATCAACATATAAGAAAACAATCAAAATTTGTCCATGCTCATTTACCTTTCTGTACAAGGTAGGCTCAATGTTGCTTTTGAAAAATCCATTATTAATCATGTAGCTATCGATTCATCTATACCAAACTCTAGGCGTTTACTTAAGTCCACAGAATGCTTTCTTCAACCTGTAAACTTTCTCTTCATTATTCTCAACTTCATATCTTAGAGGTTGTTGAACATAAATTTCTTCTTCTAGAATTCCATTAAAGAAGGCCCATTTCACATCCATTTGATATACTTTCCACTTGTTCTGAGCTGTTGCGGCTAGAACTGCTCTTACAGTATCCAATATGGCTATTGGAGCAAACGTTTCTCCAAAGTTTATACCTGGTTACTGTGAGAATCCTTTTGCTACAAGTCTTGCTTTAAATCTATCAATTTCACCATTTTTCATTCAAATTTGTCTTGTACACCCACTTCAAACCAATGAGATTTTTGTCCTTTGGTAAATCAACCAAATCTCATGTATCATTCTTTTCAATACCTTGAATTTCTTCATCCATGGCTTGCACCCAATTTTCATCTCTGATTGTTTCTTCAAACAAAGAAGGTTGGAATGACAATAATGCAAAATTTCAACTAACATCCAAATCATCATAAATATCTTTCAGACTTCTCATATTTCTCTTAGTAGTGCTTGATTCATCACCCGATTGACTATTGGGAGAATCTCAATCTGCTGACATGCTTGAAAATCCATGCTCTCTGAAAATCTTGGAGTTCTTGTTGGTGTGTCCCTGTTTGGTGTCTTCACCTGTGATTCTTGCTGCTCCTTTTCTCGTACATCATCTTCTTCCATCAGTGGAACTTGTGCATCAACTGTTTTCTCTACAGTTCCATTCCACGACTCTTGTTCTTTGAACACAACATCTCTGCTAATTATGGTCTTCTTTTTGACAAGGTTATACAATTTGTAAGCTTTTGATTTCTCATTATAACCATTGAATATGCATTTTTCACTTTTATCATCCGGTTTTCCTCTTCGCTCCTTAGGCACATGTGCATAAGCTAAACATCCAAATACTCTGAGATGAGATACGCTACAATACATACCTGACCATGCTTGTTCTGGTACTCTGTTTATCACACTCTTTGTAGGAGATTTGTTGATCACATAAATAGCACATGCAACTGCTTTTTCCAAATACTCATTAGACAAGTTTATACCTTTCAACATGCTTCTTACCATGTTCATAATTGTCCTGTTCTTTCTCTTTGCTACACCATTCTATTGCGGTGTGTACCTGGTTGTAAATTGTCTTCTGATTCCATGTTGTTTGCAGTAATCATGGAATGCTTTTGAATCGTATTCTCCACCACGATTTGACTCGAATACCTTTATTTGTCGATCACTTTGGTCCTCTACTAAGGATTTGAATTCTTTGAACTTTGCAAAAGTTTTAGACTTCTGCTTCAAGAAGTAAACCCAAGTCTTTTTGCTATAGTCATCAATGAAAGTGAGGAAGTAACAATTTCCACCAATCAACTGTGTCCTCATAGGTCCACACAAGTCTGTACACACTAGCTCAAGAGGTTGCTTTTCTCTATATGAAACTCCCTTTGGAAAACTTTCATGGTGTTTCTTTCCCAAAATGCAACACTCACAAGTACTAGCAGGTTCTTTGATGGGAGCTAATCCCCTGACCATATGTTTTTGCTGCAACAATCTTAAACCAGAAAAGTGCAAGTGTTCAAATCAAAAGTGCCATAACCAATAATCATCAGAACATGCATCTGTAAAAGAACTCACATCACCTTTGTAATTCGTAATTAGAGGAAAGAGTCTGTTCCTCGTCATTTGCACCTTTGCTATCAGCTGCTTTCTTGGGGGCTTGTTATATATAACACATTCTTGACCTTGAAAGATAACTCTCTATCCTTTTTGTGTCAATTGACCAACACTTGTCAAATTATGTTTGAGATTAGGAACATAACATACCTCTGAGATTGTCTTCATCTCCCCCTGCTTGGTCAGAATGTTGACCACTCCTTTTCCTTCTGCTTCCACAGTCTTGTCAATCCCAACTTTACCTCTCTTTTCACAGATTGATCGAAATTTGCAACCAAATCCTTGTTGCCGATCATGTGGTTGTTGCAACCACTGTCTAACAACCACACACTAGCAGAAGGTTCATGCATGGTATGAAAAGCTAGGAACATGGATTTAGTACCCTCTGTAGTGACATTAACTCTCTGGTTCCCTTGATCAGATATCTTCTTCCTACAAACAGACCAAATTTATTGCAGTAATAACATCTCATCTTTGATTTGTCAACTCTTTGATTATTGTTGAAGCTTCTGTAGTTGTTTCCACTTTCATGTTCATGCTCTTCTCAGCCATCTCTCTGACCACCATATCTTCTGCTTCGTCCCCTGCCTCTAGTTCTACTTCTTCCTTGACCTCTGTCTCTTGAAATAGAAACTTGATTTTTGAAAGCGGTCTCTAAAGTGGAATCCTTATTTCTGTCTATCCTTACCTCATGCAATAGAAGTGATCCCATCATCTCATCAACTGTTAATGATGCCAAACCCTTGGGTTCTTCTATGGTTGCTACCACAACATCAAATTTGGTAGACGAAGATCTTAGGACCTTCTCAACCACTGTTTGATCTTTAATTTCTTCACTATAAATCTTTAACTGATTTAGGACAATTATAACCTGATTCATGAAAGAATCAATGTCCTCTGTCTCCTTCATTTGTAGAATTTCAAAATATCTCCTAGTATTCTGCAACTTAACAATATTGACATTGGTCATACATGTGTATTTTGTTGCCGAAATATCCCATGCTACTTTTGCTGAAGATGTGATCATTATCTTCTAGAACATTACTCGTTCCACTCCCAGCTGGATAAGCTGCAACACTTGTGCATTCTTCTTCTTGTCTTTGTTTCATTTTTCCTTCTCTGTATTACTAAGAGCTTGTTCTTCTACTTCATCCTTAAGTTTTGAAAACTCAAACTGGACATAATCCCAGAAATCATGTGCCAACAACGTGGTCGCCATCTTAATGGCCCACACATCATAATCTTTCCCTCTAAATGATGGGAACTGGGGCTGGAAATTTGAGAAAGCCATCTTTCTCCAAAAAACATTGTTTTGAAAAAACCCTAAATTTCTCCTTTGTAAAATTCTTTTCAAGAAAGAAAATAAAAAGATAAAAAAGGGAAAAAAATACCCTTTCAATAAAAACCCTAAATTACCTTTTCAAAAATCTTTTTGAAAAACTCTTAATATTATTCTTATATATAAAAGATTAAAAAAAAAAATATCTTTATATACTAAAAACAACAAAAACAAACTTTAATTGTAAGTAGCTCTCGTTTTAATATAAGCTCCCCACACAACGTATCAAAAGAACTTCCCACTCAAAAAGTCATTGGACTTTCTTTAAAGAATTAGCTTTTAAACACGTTATACAGACTGCGTTAATATTTTATGATGCTAAACCTCCTCTCGTGGTGAGGTTGTGCGTTCAATGCCTTTTACGACGAGTAAATCTTACGTTACCTCTAACGCCACACAAACCAGCCTTATAGCATTCTGCGTATAGCGGTAGGATGCATTAATGCTCAAACCACGAGAAAAAAATAGATTTTTCCTCTCACACTGACCATTGCAAATCCGTTCTTCTTCGCTTTGATATCAATTTGTTCGCTGGAAACGCTGAGGAGAAAAAGCATGAATTCATACAAAATATAAGCTGCTTCTCTTCTATTTATCACACAAAACATGAGACTTACAATGAACCCAGTGAAGGGTATTTATCATTTTCCAACTAGCTACTCGCCTTGATATGCAACGACACACTCAAAGTCGTCTATCACTTAACTCAACTTGAATAACACTCAAATACTCAATCACACAATCATTCAGTTCATTGACTCTCTATGTTTAGCCAACTCATCATACAGGAATACTTATCTTATTTTAACATCTATTAGCCATCATACACTGAAATTGGTCCCGCTTATAATGAGGGTTGATTTTTTCTTCCTCAATTTTATATCATATGTTGAATAGTTATCGTAATTCCTATGATTTGGGAAATAATTTGTTTTTTAGTTACTACAAGTTTTCATATTGTAATTAGTCCATTTATAACATTTATGAAAGAGTTGTATTTGGGTATATTACACTTTAGAAAACATATTGTTTATTTGTTCAATGTTTGGAAACTCATTTTTTCCCTCTTTCCCATGATATTGATAATTGTGCAAGAAATTACCATAGATAATTATATATAACGATAAACCATTATATCTAACAAAAGAAAAGGTTTACAAAAAGCAGGTTTCACTTGTTTTATTACTTTATGGTCTATGCAAGGAATACACAACCTCGCTGGTTTCATTTGTTTTATTACTTGAACATCTATAAGGTTGCCCCTTATGGTTTGGTCACACCAGATTCACTGCAAAAGGAGTATGAAAATTGTGCTTTCCATCGCTCCACACGCGTGTACCGAAAACATATCCTTTGGTGGCAACCTTGGTCGCTCTAAAAACTACATTGAAAGATACCTTCTTGGTAGTTTCAGAGAATTGAAGAATTTGTGGGGAAACCTTCACACTCAGACCCGGTGGTGTACCAATGGTAACCTTGTAAGTCGGTGCGAGATCAAGACTAATGTTTGTGACGCTTCAGGTCCACCTTTGCACCGGATGGACACCTATAGGTTTTATTCGCAACAATGAGCTTGATATTTTCAGAGTCTAGACCGTAATTACACAGAAAGTGGAAGTAATCATCGATTGTTGTTTCATATACAAGTCTTGGATGCAGAGCTATGATTGAATTTACTACTCACACTCCAAAATCAAATGGCGTCCCATCGATATCTGATGCATTAGTAAAAAAAAATCCCATATTGTTCCTTACAATGGCTGCCATATGCATTAGAGTGCAGTTGTCAGAAAAAGAGGCAGTTGTGAAACATGAATTTTTGTGAAAAAGGACATATATGGTGACATTCAAATAATTAAATACCCATTACCATTAACATTGACTATAATCAATAGTTGAACTAATTCAATACTCGACTTAAAGGATGGCCCTGAACTAACCCTAGGAAAAATCTTGCTTTAATGGATTGTGCATTTCAAAGTACTAAATTCAATTTAGGAATCACTGGAATTATAAATATCCAATCCTTTAGAATAACGGGAAAAAAGCATTTCGAGGTTTTGGTCAATGTGATATTTGCATTATTACATGACGCATTTCAAGTATAAAACTTGATCATAAGTACCTGTTGTCATCAGGTCTGATTTGATAGCAGAGGGCCTCCCAGTAGGATTCATAGATTTTAAAAATGCAACAGCTCCACTAACATGAGGAATTGCTACGGATGTTCCAGACATCATGTAAAATGTGGTAGACATCGTCTCTGAAAAATCTGTGTCTATAAATGTATTGGGAGAATCCCATGCAGCAATGATGTTCAAACCTGGTGTACTGATGTCTGGATGCAAATATCAATTGAAAGATTCAAGTTGTGATGATCTCTCATATTTAGCTTCTGAAAGTTAATTAAGCTCTAAATTGGCCACTACTTACCTTGAGAATGTTCTTGATGAAAAATATGCAACAACAGGAGCCGACTTCTCATTTGAAACCATCGTGGATGGAGTAATTGTTGCAACGGGATTTCTATAATGACAAGGGTTGGTGAGTCGTGCGGCGACCGTGCGAAGGTGTTGACGAGTTGGGCAACCGAGTTTGCCGAAGTTGGAAATTTGGCTAAGTATAAATTTGGGGTTTCCCAAGGACTTAGCCTATACTTTGTAAAAGTGGAAAAATTGTATAATATATTGAATCGGGCAGACTCATATTGCAGGGAGTTGCCCCTCCCTTTATACTGTTATGCATTTCTCTTGTATAATGTTGTTGATAATGAATGTGTATGGGTATTTATTGGTGTAAAGGGAACATAATAATACTGGGTAACGAAATAAAACTAAGTATGGAATGTTAGGCGTAGTCTACAATCGTAAGTATTGGTGAAAAGAAAATGATTGGTAGTGCTGCACCTCGCTATAAGCGGTTGAGATACTACTGCAGGGGTAGGGGCATGACAGGTGGTATCAGAGCAAGGTTGCTCGTGACGAAGTGACAGTGGAAGCAGGTACTTGCAGGTGAAGGAAGTTGATTTCACATACAGGTGGAACAAGGGCTGGTTCATGGTTGCAGGGAACTTGGTGAAGCTGGTGAATGGTGAAACAGGTTTAGCAAGGGTGAAGCTTAGCGCTTGGGCCAAGCTGAATGACAAGGCACGGTAGGTTTGGAATAATGCGAAGGGAAGCTCTTGCTTACCTTATACAGGTTGAAGCAGATGAAAAAGGAGAACCCCCGGATTTGAGATAAGCTTGAAGTCTTGGAAAATAATGTTGAAGACGAACTTCTTCAACTTGGTTGGACAACGGAGCAATATGAAGTTGCAGATTGTGCTGACAAGGAAGAGGAAGCTGTGATAATTAAGGATGTTGCAGATATGACAACGATGGAGGATGAACTTGAGATCGATCAAGTTGAACCTGGATCGTGTAGTTTCCTGACATGGATGGATGAGGATACTCATATCGAGGAGCCTCATGATGATGATGAAGTAAGTATTGATACTTGTGTTTCACTTGAGCATTTGGTAGATGGACCGTATGCAGGGAAGGGCAAAAGCAGTTTGCCGATGTAGGGGAGCATCTTACCATGGATGTCTATGATGAGACCTTGTATGGAGAAGCAAGGATTGTTGGCTGTTGCAGGACTTGTTGGGGTTGTTTGTGACCTTCTGGTAGAAGGTACAAAGGCCCGTGACAAGGGAGGAACATGATGATCGTTGTGGAGGATTCGGTCATGCTTTAGCCACATGGAGAATTGGCTAAGTGCCCGGCATGACTCATGGGCAGATAGCAAAAGGGCACACACTTGGGTATGATGATACTTGGGTGGACTTCTCATGGTCGAGACCAAGAACAAGCCTTGGTGGAACCTTTAGTGGGGGAGCTATGATGGAAGGGACTCATGATATGATGATGATATGGTTGGGTGACCAAGTTCACTAGACCGAAGATTGCAGACTTGGATGAGGATGACCGATTGTTGTGATGGGTCTACCTGGTTGGACTACATGGGCAACTTAGTCATGGACATCAGGTTGGAGACATGGAACATGGCAGTCTTATGCAGGGACATTGTACAGGAGCACTTGTAGAGGTGTCACTTATGGGGAGCCAATGAGGAGTGCCAAGGTAGGGATGTTGTGCAGGTAGATTTGCTGGTGTGACATGGAGATGTTTTACTTATGAGCCGATGGAGAGGTTGTGCACTTATGTACAACAAGGCCATGGACTTGGATGGATTTGTGAGCAGACTATGGAGCATTCCTACTACATGGAGAGCTAAGGCATCTTACAGAGACCTTTGGGCCGATACTTGTATGCTTGCTAAGATGTTGGTTGGAGATGACTCATGGAGCTCATGATGACATGAGGTTGTGACTTCTAGGGACCTTCATATATGGTGGACTTGGAGGATCTGATGCATTGAGGAGTTGAGGTCAGAGACTTTGATGGAGGATGGGGTGCATACTTTCAAGTACATGTCTGGGAATGGCTTGAAAGAGTGACTTGATGTGGAGGATCGATATGAGACACTTTGGAGTGATGGAGTTACAACGATGATGATGCCTTGGTGGCAACACTTGGGCATGGGTTGAGCCGAGACTTAACCACTTTGACACATGGGAGCTGATTGATCTACGATCATGGGCAGCACATGGATAGATGAGACAGGTGTATACTTGTTTCTATGGCAGACTTGAGGGATGGGACATTGCAGATAGGATGGAGGTTGCTTCATGGACCTGGATGTGGCGCATCGAGAGTCTGGGTTTGATGAGATGATCTCTTCACTTTGAGGAGATACATAGATGGATGATGATGTTGGGGTGGATGTGACTGATTTCATGCAGCACATTAGTACCAGACATCATGGACAGCATGTTGCAGATGAGATGAGGACTACTTCATGGACCTGAGCATGGCTTACACTTATATGGAGATGGATTCTTGATCGAGTTCAGGATGTGACAAGATGTTCTGAGAAACGACTGATGGTGGCATGAGAATGTGCATTCTCATGGATTGAGCGTGACAGTTGGATTAGCTACCCAACTAGTTCAAACATGGGGGAGCTCAGTGTACAGATGCATGTTAGTATTGGGTCAGCATGATGAAACAACAGAGATGTGTTAGCATTGTGTTGGAGTATCATGGTAGCAGTTCACATGATGACGACACATGATGAGGTCGACACGAGAGGTTGCAGGAAGCATGTGGCTTGAGATGGGGGGACCAGCCTTCCATGATGGGGAGCAGCATGTGGAGATTGTGACAGGGTGGTTGATGATCATGGATTGAGATGATTTTCAATGTATGACATACCGATGGGGTGTATACCTTGGTATGGCGATCTTGGTGACATATGGTTACCAAGACGAGACATGATGAAGGTAGTGGTTCTACATATGTTGTAGAGATGTTTGCAGTATGTGGAGGAGTTGACATCATCGATGAGACAGTTGCTCATGATCTTGGTGGATGGCTACCAGGATGATATGTTGTCGAGGACGACAACGAATTCCAGTGGACGAGGATGTAAGGACCTGCAGTTCCACCGAGGTGTGACCGCGGCCGGATGGAGAGGGCGCGCAGTTGGAAGGCTGAACAGGCAGCAGGTTGAACGAAGTGCGAGCTCCCTTGATATGCGATGGAGTGTTATACGCATAATGGAGGAGGGCGAGCTACTTATGTGCGTGGAAGCATGGTTTAGGAGTTATGGAGGCCGACCAACAAACATGTGAAGCCAACGGAGGATGAACGCGTTTGGAGGATGGTCGACTAACATTTGCAATGGCGTTAAGGGCGTGGGCAGGTCGGCTGGGCAGCCACGACCTTTCCTTACGACTCATATATATTGGAGATGTGTTGGAGGTGTTTTCACCATCGCTCATCGCTCATCCAACAAGAAGGAGTACGCAAGACTTGGTGTAGCCGCAACGGTAAAGGAGAAAAGGTTCAAATTCGTAATGCACTCGTTCTTGGGCGAGGATAGACGGAATTAGTAAGCTGTCTTGGTTACTAGGTGAGGGCACGGGTAGATGTGCACGACGGGTGGCCGGGTGAGGGCGTTCGTGCAGGTGTGCATGATGGGCGACCCAAGTAGGGCATTCGCTGAATGGTTGAACCAAAGTGCTGAACGGACAACCCGGGTAGAGCGCGCTGTGCATGGATGGGAGTTGGTTGACACAGTGAGGGCATGCGGACGGGCGACCGGGTGAGGGCGCGCCATGCATGATGAAACGGTGGAAACGAAGTTTGGAATCAGAGGTCGTAGAGTTGGGCAGGTGGTACTACGTGATGTTTTATACGATTGGGGCATTTGTCAAAGGGTTGGCAAGCGGGACAGTGTGTGGGCAGGTATACACGGTTTGGGCATTTTCTGACCAAACGGAGAGCGAGCCGGGTGAAGACGTGCGACGAAGTGAATGAAGGGTTGGTGAGTCGTGCGGCGACCGTGCGGAAGTGCCAACGAGCTAGGCAACCGAGTTTGCCGAAGTTGGAAATTTGGCTAAGTATAAATTTGGGGTTTCCCAAGGACTTAGCATATACTTTGTAAAAGTGGAAAAATTGTATAATATATTGAATCGGGCAGACTCATATTGCAGGGAGTTTCCCCTCCCTTTATATTGTTGTGCATTTCTCTTGTTTAATGCTGTTGATAATGAATTTGTATGGGTATTCATTGGTGTAAAGGAAACATAATAATACTTGGTAATGAAAATAAAACTAAGTATGGAATATTAGGCGTAGTCTACAATCGTAAGTATTGGTGAAAAGAAAATGATTGGTAGTGCCGCACCTCACTATAAGTGGTTGAAAGACTACCGCAGGTGTAGGGGCGTAGCACCACCCATCCCTATTAATGCATTGATGCTAGTTTGGGCCACCAATGTTGTAATCAATGGCACATGACCATTTAGTGTACTACATAGTTAGGCATGGTGAATTAAAATTGTCTTTCAATACAAGTTTTCATGTATTTTTAGTCCATAATATAGATTCTTTTTGTTCAAGTATAATGGTAGTGTTCATTTAATGTTTTTATAAATTGTGGTGACACCAGGGTGAATATATGTTCTCCGAATCATGTGTCAAACTAGATTTTGGTTAAATGTTTATTTCATTATTTTATTTTGTTCTGTTATTTGAAATATTTTAAATGTGTATGCAAGTTCCTCCATTTTCTCAATTCTCTACTCTTCTCCTTTCGCATCATTCACCGCCATGCATTATTCAACCACCAATTATCCCCTTGTTGACGGTACTGAACTTGCCAACATTCAAGGGACCTCCCCGATATCAAGTCCCAATTATACCTCACACCATTTGGTGTAGGAGTCCCCTCCGGTATAAAGACCTAGTTGCTGAATCCTTAAAGATTTGACTTGGCTATAACTGTCTGCAAGAGAGAGGGACACAATGGTACCTTTGAAAATCAATAAGGTGTTTCTGCTGAATGTTCAGTTGTAAATGTGTCAAGTTTCTTCTACCGTGAAGAGAGGAGAAAAGTGAGCCTCCAAGAGCGAGGTAGTAGTACCACCCAAGAAGAGACACACATGATCTGGAAGGATCCGTCTAACATTTAGCGGAATAATCCACAAAGGATGCGACAATCGTTACAACCAATAAATGAAGAAAGGTTTGTCTAATATTCTGTAGAATAGTCCACAAGGATGGGACAACAATAACAACCATTACAACACATTCTCAATAAGGTAACTACTAAACAACTGAAATAGTTCAACTATCTTAGCACATGTGAAAGAAAACATGAAGTACACACATCCATAGAATAATCTTACAAACATTCATAATCCATGCAGGAAGAATGTGTTGGCCTTAAAGGCTTGTGTTATTAGTAAAAGTTCCAAGACACATGTTTACAATGTACATCACTAGCTCCAATATTGAAGTATTGGAACCAATCCTTACTCCCCAAAGAACCAACTTATCTCTCTAATTCTTTCCTTAATTCATTAGCTTGTGTGTTCAGTTGCAAGTGTGTCTTTCAACAAGATTTCCTCCTTCATCTCCTTCTTCATCATCTTTCTATGTTGTAATAGGATACCTCTATATACAATTCACTCATGACAAGACGACATTTGTTTGAAAACCTCCTAGCCTAAGATAATGCATTTTGATCCATTAACTGAGTCGGAACTAGGTGACAAGTTGGGAGAGAGGGCTCAGTTACTACGCAATGCACAGTTCCAACAATCATGGGTGAGGCTTGAGCTCTGAGACTGCACAGTGTGTAGTTTAGGCAAGACTGAAGGGCAAAACTATATAATTTTGAGAGCCAATGGGACACGCTAAGTGGATGAGCTTGAGAGAACAAACTGTGTAGTTTTGGGAGGAACATGAGGCAGGGCTACTATGCAATTGTGTAGTTTAGAGGCTAAGGGGATGAGCTTGAGGCTTGTGATTGTGCAGTGCATAGTGAAAGTCGAGCTGGGAGGAATGATTGTGTAATTCTAGAGGCCGAGGCCAAAGCTTGACCACAGAAACTACGCAGTGCAACAATCCTGGGAGGCAGGAACTACAGATTGTGCAATGTCAAGGGGAAATGCCTCAGCTACAGGGTTGGAACTACGTAATGTGCAGTTCAGCGAGGTTGGGTGATGCCAAGTTCCTTAGTCGGGAAGCCTTCTAAAAAATGGCTAAGTGTAAGATGATCAGTTACACTGATATGAATGGTGATAAGATCGACTGTGATCTGACACTTAGAATACTTGATGACACAACAACATAGATAACCCAAGACACAAGAACAATGTATTTCCCTCTATGTGACCACTTTATCACCATTATGACAAGTGTGACACTTAAGATAGACTTTGGGACGACCATGACGACACTTGTGCGATAGTGCTCAAAATTTGTGAATGAGTGTGACAAATGCTTACATAGCTAGAAAAACTCATATACACATAGATAGGCCCTTGAAACCATTAGAATATGATTTTACAATCATGTGACCGCCAAATATTGCTGAAATTCGACAGTTAACCCAACTTGCAAAATGGATCAAACTACTTCAATAAATATCATTAAATGATTTTAGGTGTTTGTGACAACAGTATGCAAGACCAAGGAAGGCTCCGAAATTGAGTGCAATACAAAATTTTGTAGGGTGTTGTAGAAACTAAAACACTTAGCCACACATTGGTAGAATTACAACTTCTCTATCTCGGTTAACTTCTTTTGTGCAGGGCCTTAGTTCTTCATGGAGTATTGATTCATCGTGAAGGTTACTTTGGTCTTCCCACTTATCCCATAAATAGACATGGTCCCCTTTATGCCTTCTTGGTTGAACACAACATAAGGTTCAATGATATCACAATGTTTCAAGTTGGGAAGGGTAGTGTATCTCATGAGCTTAACATTTTCATAGTATAATTTTTCATCTCTACTGTTGTTCTGTTGCCTGCAAGCCTAGACAATACCCTAGTGGAGTCATGTAGGAACACAAACATTTTTCTGCGGCCAGCGAACCTTGACAGTACCCCGATGGAGTTGCATGCTTCACCTCTCTTTGGAGGAAACATTTCTCTTATTTTGCATTTATTTATTTATTTTAAATATGATTGTGCATCGACACTTATTTATTTTGTGGCGGAAGAGGGATCCCCACTTATTGAGAGAAGAAGAGGTTGTTCCTTCAGAGAATCATATAGAGACCTCTGATTTAGGTTTGTTCATTTAGATTTTTTTCCCCTTATCCTCTTTTACTGATTGGATAAACATCAAAACACCGAAACACAAAACCGATTATGGGCATAAGGTTTCTCGAATAGAAACAGGTTCATGGTTGGACCAAAACTCTCCTTACGGACAGATCGTATCTTCTATTGGAACTTCATTGGCCAAAAGATATAACCAACACAAGGAAGATGGACAAAAGGTTAGCCAAATGTTGAAGTGTCACTAGACTGTTTAGAGTTTGGCCACATGCATACTAAGAATCCACAATGTGTTCATGCACAAAACGTATTGACACGATGAAAACAAAAATAAAATTCAAACAAACAAGAAAGAAAAGACTATGTATGTAGTGTAGGGCACAACAACAGATCTTCATTCAAAGTAGTGTTTTAATTCTTTTCCAGTGACAGGGAGATAGTCAATCTTCCTTCCAAGTGATTGAAGATGATAAATGTGTTGGCTAAGATTTTCTTGGACAATGAATGGCCCAATCCACAGGGACTGAAAATTAGTGTGTCTTCCCTTGTCCTCGTGGGCTTTGTCCCACTTCAAGGCTAAGTTACCCACACTGAACTTGTTCTTCCATGTATACTTCTTTTCAAAGCACCTCTTGATATGATTCTGATGAAGTGAAATTTTATCTTTTGCTTTCAACTTTTCTTCCTGTAATTTGTGAAGGGTTTCCATCCTATGTTGCATTAATAAGCATGGATTGCCTTGTTATTCTTGCGAAAGTTTGTATGCAAACAAGTAGATGTTGGGCGAGAAGATGGCTTCTTTTCCATATACTAGGAAGTAAGGGGAAGTGTTCAAAGAGGGCCTTGGTGTGACTCGGTCAACCCATAAATCATTTACCAAAGCAAAGTGCCCATTTTGTTGCTCAGAGAATATGGTCTTTTTGATGACGTGAATTAGGTTCTTATTTGTGTATTCATCAAGACCATTACCTTGCAGATAAAAATTAGCTAAATGTTTCAATATAATACCATTTTCCAATGGAAAATCATAAATTATTAATGATGAAAAGTATGATTTATTCTCAAAAACAAGTGAAGTAGGAATGTTGAACCTAGAAATAATGTTCTGCTGAAGGAAATTTATGACTTCCTGATCATTCACCTGTTTGAGAGGAATGACTTCTGGCAACCATGTGAAATAATATGTAGCAGTGAGAATATAACAGTGCTACTTCAATCAATGCAGAAATATTTCTCCAATAATATCCAAGCCCCAATGTTTAAAAGGTTATTCCACTCCAATGGGTTATAATGGGGTGACTGACTTCTTGTTTCTATTGGCACAACTGTGAAAAATCGAACACTTGTGGGCATAAACACGAGCATCTTTGAATAATGTAAGCAAGTAAAAGTCAACCTACATGACTTTATGAATTGTCTTTTTAACCACAAAATGTCCCCTAGATGGTCCGTCGTGGATATCACGGAGTACTTTCTTTGAATCATGTGCTTCTAAACACCTGAGAAATACTCCATTATGGTGCTTTCTGAAAAGCACCAAATGCACCAGTTGGTAAGATAATTATTTGAGTCTGAGTGCCATGTTTTTCCATGTGGATAGATGGGATGGATCATTGTTGTTCTCAAGGTATTGGTGCACATCCGTGTACCAAGAGTTCATGACAGTAGTGGAGGAAGATCTCTGAACATTGTATATTTTTATTTATTGCTCCCAACCTGAGAGATCTTCGTCTTCCTTTACGTCCACTTCTTCTGATGTTAGTTGACATAGACCGTGGCCCTTGATTGTGTAAACTAGTTTGAATTCTAAGTCATATTCCTATAGACCAGTCACCCATTTCACTCTCCTCCCACCCAACTCTTGTTGTACAAACAATGATCTGACTACTGGGTGGTGAACAAAGATAATACAATGATTTTTTAGAAGATAGGGCTGAAAATGCTTCAAAACCTTGTATATTGCATAATATTGCTTCTCAAGGGTGGGATAATTGAGTTAAGGTCCTTGAAGACTAACACTCATGAAATATATAGGCCACCCATTATTTTGGTCATCCTTTTGTGTGAGCACAATGACAAGAGAAGTGTCAGAAGTAAAGGTGTAGAGAAAAAAATATGTACTAAAGTCTGGGTTTATAATGTAGTGCTTGTGTGATATCTTGTTTGATATGGGAAAACACATCCTTTTCCCTTCTATCCCATATGTATACTACATCGTTCTTTATCATATCCTGCATTGGTTTAACAATTTGAGCGTAATCGGAAATGAACTTGCGGAGGAAATTAATTTTCCCCAGAAAGGACTGCATAACTTTTTTATTCACTGGGAAGGGAATGGCATTGTGGTTAGCCAACTCATATAGTTGCATGATGTATTAGAGGTCATTAGTTCAAATCTTTGTGGAGACGTTTTTTGAAGTTATTAAGAGAACATATTTTTTGAAATAGTTTCATGATCTTACATTGTAAATGCGTGCATTTTCAATTGAACCTGACACCCAGTTAAATCATCATCAATTTGTTTGTATTGGGTGCATTTTTTGTGGTAGCTGACACCCCTTTTTCAAAGTTGATTTCTCACGAAAATGGCCAAAGTCGATGATTTCTTGAAGTTATTGTGCAGTTTAGTGTCATCCAATATTCATAACAGTGTCCAAGTCAACAAGGACAATCTCTCTGACATTCAGTCATGTTTGCAAAATGATTAAAGCACAATTGAATTCTTGGAGCTAGAGTCCCAGTTTCAGCGAGAAGAACTACAAAAGGAGAATTTTGAACTTGTTTTTGTTCAGAATAATAGTTTGTCTGAGCCTGATCATCAATAAGAAAATGATCAGAGTAATCTAGTGGTTTCAAAAGAAAATTAGGATGCAAATGAAAGTTCTTATGAGAAGCATGTTATTCCCAAAAAATTCATCAGACCATGGGAAGAGATTCGACACAATAAACACAGAACTGGTTTGGGTTACAACGAGGATATTATGGATGTATCTTTTCATATTCCATATTTTGCTGAACCTATAGAATTCCGAAGTGCTATATTTTTGGATGGTGTTGTTCCAAAACAAGTTGATAGATGCCAACAGTGTAACAGAGTTGGACATGTGAAATATCAGTGTGTTGATATTCACCCATGTGACCATTTTGGAAAGAGAAATCATCACAAAATAGATATTCCAAAAATAAGTCTACTGCAAGAGAAAAGGTAAATTCGGATGGATTACTTCTTGGGATTGGACAAAAACAACCAAGAAGATTTATAGGTCATATCGAAGAATATGTTACGAAGTGATGAATAGCCTTGCAGTGATGAAGATTACTTCTCACCCTATATCCAACAAGAGGGAATGGTTGATTGTTTGCTACAGGTTTAAGTTCAAGATGTCAAATGAGCCTGAGTCAGATTTGAGTTGATTGAGTTGATTAAGCACTTCCATATTTGGAATTGTTTGAGGAACTGTTGTGATAGTTCCAGAGTTTGTGGTCACTTTAAAACCACATTTTTGGTTGCCCTAAGAACCACTATGAAGGTTCCAAAGTTGGTTTTGGTTGATACTTTTAGCTTTTCCATATTGGTTTGTGGTCATCCTTAAAAACCATTTCTTGAGAGACATTCAGCTCTTAGCTGAGATGCATTTTTTCATTTTTAGCTCTCATTCTTGGACTTTGGTACATCCCTTCGGATTAAGAGGGAACTATTACATAAATAATTCTCAGGGTTAATGATAGGGTTAGTTTTGGTATTTATTGGAGTCCAAGAACTCCCAGGAACTAATTCAACTCTTTCCTTTATGTATTAATATTTACACATTGTACATCATTGTTTGAGATCAATTAATATACATTTGATTTGGTTTCCAGTATCATGTGTTTTACATAATCACTCAACACATCTAGTAAATTAGTATTGATTTTCATTGCAATGGTCATTGGAGTAAATTGATTCTACTTTTGTGATCTTGATATTCATGTTTGAATATGATAGCTCTATTCATTACCTTTTAACAATAGCAAGTTCGAGAAACAAGAGTATACTCATAAACTCAATTTCTACGTTGGAATAATGAAACACAAAACATTTAACTTTCTAACAAACTTAAATTATTATGGATGAGAAATAATTTTCAAAATATTATAAATTTTGACAATGTCTTGTATTCTTATTTATTGATGATATGCAATCAACAACTTGCATAATAAAATATCGTCCACTGTTTGATTATCTACATAATTTCATGGAGGATTTTAGGGCTTCTAAATTAGCAAAGAAGTGTAGCTCAATTAATATGTAACATAAAATGAGTAACGAAGGATTCCATGCTTTCCTATTGTTTGGAAGGGTTAACATAGGGTGTTGTTGAGCACAAGATGTCAAGGGGCATCGATTCCTAGATGTTGATAATTCTCTACTGCAAATGCTCTGGTATTCGAAATCAGATTTTGGTAAAAGAGGATGTGAATGAAAGGAATTTTTAACGGTATGAGAGATGGAAAAAAAACATCATAGTGAGCCAGTAATTATTTTTTCCAATGTAAAGTCAATATAAAGTCTAGGATGTTGAGCGATGGATGCTGAAGTTTGATATTTATATAATTAATAGTCACGGTTGCACATAGGTAACTTGTGCAAAAGCTCCTAGTTCTAGAAGCTCCTCCCTAACCTTCCAATTTTATTTTATAGCCACTTCTGAACCCTTCTTAAAATCATTACATGAGTTATACGTAACACATTTTATTTTACATAATAATATCTTGCTTCAGTTTTTTTATTCTGGATTACAACTACAATCTAGTATCTTATATGAATAAGGACTGTTAACTACCTCCGTTTTTTTTCTTTTGCGAAGAGATAATAATAAAAGCAATTATATACTTACTAATGACTGCCAAGACCATACTTACTAACGACTACTGAGACCAACACAAACACCAAAAAATAAAATAATGGGCGAAGTGCAATGTGCAGAGAGTTATGATTTCTATCATGCAATGTTCATTGAACTACAAATCACTTTGTAGAGCATACCTATGGGGCCGAGATAAATCTAGTGAGCCCGAAGACTCTAATGATCAATTTTTTTTCTCTTTTATATAATTTATTTATATATAATTATTTAAATTTTTTTAAGTTGCTATATTTAAATGTTTTTTAATAGTTATTTAAATTTTATTTTTTTTAGATTTTTATTATATTTTTAGTTTGGTTGATATGAATAAAATTTCAACCTTGATGACAAAAAAACATCTTTACACAGCATACTAGACTATAGAATACACCTCTTCACGCAATAAGTGTCATTGTCCCTCGCATCTGTCATTGTCCCTGCACTATCTAATGGGGAGATCGAGGCATGGAATTCAATTAAACCTAGCAAACTACAACGCCATGGAAAGTCTTAGCAACAAATTCATACAAACACTTTGTAATTTGAGGTAAATAAATATTTAACATATTCATCAAACTTTTGTAAGTTTAGGTAAAGAAATATTTATCGTATTCATAATTCGATGACGTAGTTTTGAATTATGCATAGCTCAGTTGAAGGCGTGGTGTGTAGTCATCAAAGTTTTGCATACATTATATTTCTTATCCCTTTTTTACTATATTTATTAGTGAAAATTGAGAGTTATGTGTCTTTGTAAAACTCTATAGCCACAACCAACATTGACGGTATGAATAACAACCATTGCATTATATTAATTTAATTTTTTTAAGTAAATGATGGCTACCACATTATAATAATGCACTAGAAGTAAAATAACAATTGTACCAAGAAGTGCAAAAGAACATTGAAATCTCAAGAAACTAAAAATAGAAACACAGTGAAAAATATTTCAAAATCGCATCCTCGAATTAGGACTTGAACTTCGTCTCGTCGTTCAGGCTTCGATTGATGCCAACGCAACTTGTCAATTAAAATTTATCCATTTTAGACTGAAGCCATATTACAACGATTGCCCTATATTCAAATAAGGCCTAGATCAACCGACTTAGTCTCCAATTACCTGATTCATTTTTTAGAAGTTTCAACTATGTTGTGATTACTTGGTTGTCAAAATATGAATGTTTGATTGGGAGGTGCCAGATTGGTTCATTGTGTCGAGCTATTACTTGGGGAATATTTATGCCTTTTATGAGGGGTTCCAGATGTGCAAGGAGATGGGCCTGGTGAATGATATTCCTCACCTTGTCTATGCACAGGTTTTCAACTCCAATCCTATGTATTTGTACTATAAGTCTAGGTGGAATGAATTTAGGACTGTGAATGATGTTAGAAAAATTGAAGAAAATTTATGCAAAGAGGCTGAGTAAAATATTTCGCAAAGCTACTTTCACGTAGCTCTTTTCGCAAAGTCGTGGAGCTAGATTTCACAGAGTTGCGAAGGTAATTTCACGCAACTCTATGACATTCGTGAAGCTGATTTCGCACAACTATTACGTAGACTTAAAAAATACAGAATTCACTCATGGAAAAAACAGAGAACAAAATAGAGTAAGGTTGGAGTGACACAATAAAAAGTTAGGATTGAATTCTAAATCATAAAAAATACATTCACATGAGATTGCGGGTCATTCACCAAATAAAACAAAAGGTTTTACATTTCAGGCAGAATAACACATAGTAAAACACAGTAATTGTTGTTTTACACGCGGTCACCAAAATTTTCGCCACCATTTTCTCCTCAAAGGCTCACACTCTATTTCTCTCTTACTCTCTATTTCATAATGAAATTTACATTCATATTTTTATCTCAACATAAAAATTTTGACATTAATACATGACAAAGAAAAATAATTAATACGTTGTTGTTGTTGAGTGTGATCAGAGTTGCGCAGGTGTTTGTGGAGTATGGGAAATAGTTGCGGAATGAATGCTTGCCCATATCTATTTACCAAAATACAGTATGCCTTTGATTCTTTTCTGTGTTGCGAAATGGTTCGCGCTTGGCTTCAGTCCTTCCATCCTCAAACAAAGACACAACCTGCAAAAATACTTCTGACAAGTATGGCTGTTGTCAGGGTGTTTATTGTGGTGGTTGGGATTATTATTTCCAACACCCCCCCTTAATCACGATTGCCACCATTGACAATTCCCAAACAGTTTCTGAGATAAGCAAAAATTTCACATGCCAATAGCTTTGTGAAAATATCAGCAAATTGTTCCTGTGACCTAGAGCGCTGTAACACAATTTCATCATTATTAATCAACTCTCTAATAAAATTATATTTAGCATCAATATGCTTGGTACCCTTGTGAAAGACAAAATTCTTTGACAATGCAATTGTTGAGGTGTTGTTGCAAAAGATAGTTGTCATTCCCTCTTGGTCACGACGAAGATCCCTCAACATCCTTCTCGTCCAAACTCCCTGACATGTTCTTGTTGCTGCGACATATTCAATTTCTGTTGTTGACAATGACAATATTGGCTTCTTCTTGGAGGCCCATGAAATGGATCTGGAACCCAAATGAAAAACATATCCTGACGTGCTCTTTCTATCATCAACACTGCTTCCCCAATCACTGTCAATGTAACAAACTAGCCTAAAATCACTTGTTGTTGTGTACAAAATTCCATACTATTTTGTCCCACTGACATACCTTAAAATCATTTTCGCTACTTACCAATGTGTCTCCTTGGGTGTGTCCATAAACCTTGACACCAAACTTACAGAATACATTATATCCCGCATAGTGGTGGTCGAATACATCAAGCTACCTATCATGCTTTTGTATAATGTCGGATGACATTGCCGCTGCAATATTCTTTGCTCAACTTCAACCCTATGATAGTTGGAGTTGGTGCAGGCTTGATGTTATACATTTTAAACCTCTCCAAAATGTTTGCCACATACTTCACTTGAGAGATAAAAATGCCATTTTCTATTTGCTTCATTTTTATGCCCAAAAAATATCTTAACAATCCCAAGTCAGTGATTTCAAATTAGCTCTTCATGACTTGTTTGAAATCAATGATGAGGAAATCATCGCTACCTGTAAAAATCAAATTATCTACATATAAGACGACAATGAGAATATTACCTTCGTTGTCTTTGATGTAGAGAGTAGGCTCATTGTCACATTTGTCAAAACCATTGTCCAACAAGTAGGCATCTATCCTGCTATACTATGCGCATGGTATTTGCTTCAACCCATAAAGAGATTTCCTCAACCGATACACTTTGTCTTCTTGGCCTTCTACCTCATAACCAGGAAGTTGCATAACATACATTTCCTCTTTTAGCACTCCATTCAAGAATGCTGATTTTACGTCCATTTGATACACTTTCCGTTTGTGCTACACGATAATGACCACAACTGCATGCACTGTCTCCATCCGCGTGATTGACGCGAACGTCTCCGCGTAATCTCTTCCATGTTGCTGCTTGTATCATTTCACAACTATCCATACTTTGTGCCTTTCAATCTTTCCTTGAATGTTGCTTTTGGTCTTATAGACCCACTTCACTCCAATGACATGTTTTCCTTTTGGAAGGTTCACTAACTCCCATGTGTCATTCCTTTCTATTTCTTTTATTTCTTCCTCCATTTCCGCAACCCATTTTTCTTCTTTGACTACATCCTCAAAATGGATTCGGTCATCTATATGAAAAAACAAGGCAAATAAGGAATTTGAACCAACGCTACTATCAGCTTCATCTTGCTCATAAATTTCATTTAAATATCTAAATTTTGGTCTTCACATGCTTGCTGAAGATGAGCTTGACATGTCACTTGGTGTTGCGCTTCACAGTGTTCTTGGAGAAGCACTTTCTTGGTTGTGCGAAACTATCCTATTATTTGTTGATGGTGTTGCTTGCTGCCTACTTTGTTGCGCTTGAATAGGAGTAGAGGGAGTCACTGTTGAGGAATTACTTGTTGCTGTTAATTCCTTTTTGTCCTCATGTGGTATACATGCTATGACATTGACTATCTTCTCTAAACTTCCATCCCATTCTTCCTCTTCTATAAACTGCACATCTCTGCTGATTATGACCTTCTTGGTTAATGGATTGTAGAGTTTGTATGCCTTGGATTCATCACTGTATCCAACAAATATACCTTTCTCCCCCTTGTTGTCAAACTTATTTCTCAACTCATATGGGATGTGCATACACCACACATGAAAAAACTCTCATGTGAATAACACTATGCTTTCTTCCACTCCATGCCTCTCCAGGAACTATGTTTTGGATGCTTTTGGTTGGACATCTATTCAAGATATATGTTGCACAAGGGACAAATTTAGCCCAATAATCATTTGGAAAATGCTTTGCTTTCAACATACTCTTTGCCATCTCCATAATCGTCCTATTCTTCCTTTCTACCATACCATTTCGCTGAGGTGTATACCTTGTTGTAAATTGATTTTGATTTCCATGTTCCCTACAAAAATGAAGGAAATCATTTGAGATGTATTCTCCACCTCTGTCAGTCCTAAGTACTTTGATGTAGTGTCCACTATGCTTTTCAATAAGAGCCTTCTATTGGAAAAAGTTCTCAAACACTTCACTTTTCTGTAATAGGAGATAGACCCATGTCTTCCTTGTGTAGTCATCTATGAAGGTCAATACATGGTGGTTGCCACCAATTGATGGTGTCTACATTGGTCCACATAAATCTGAGTGGACAATCTCCAAAGGTGCATTTTCCCTTACTGACTTTTCTGCTGGAAATGTCTCTCTATGTTGCTTTCCCAAGATACATCTTTCACATATGCTATCTGGTTTTCTATGAGTGGTAAACCCTTCACCACGGCTTTCCTATGCAACAAATTCAAACCTCCAAAGTTGAGATGTCCAAATCTGAAATGCCATCAGTAGTTTTCACCCTTTAGCTCTAGTTGAAAATTTATTTGTGTGACCACTGCCTCTTTTCCCGCAGCCTCTGGTAAGTTCATAGACAGTTGTGCTTGTGCACCTTCTTTCTACAAATATGATTTTAATTTTAAGGGAAACATTCTATTGTTTGTCATATGAACCTTTGCAATCAATTGTCTGCTCAGAGGCCTATCCAAGATTGTTCATACATCATTCTTGAAGAAGACATTGTAGCCCTTTTACATGAGTTGTCAAATTCTTATGAGGCTATGTTTCAGACCGGGGACAAAGTAAACATCTGAGTTGTATTTCTTCTCCACCTTCTTTGTTAGGATATTAACTCTACCTTTTCCCATGACAGAGACTTTGCTATCAGTCCCTAATGTCACTTCAGATTTCACACTTTCATCTATATTGGAAAAAATTTCTGTTTCCTGACATGTGGTTGCTACACCCTGAATCTAGATACCGTATATCACTCTATTTTTCTTGTGCTACATTACAAGTTAAAAACCTGCTATCATGTTTCTAATTTTCTTTTGTGAAATCTACACTTGGTTTGTTACTAAAGTCATATTGCTTCTTTCTACATTCATTACATAATGACCATATTTCTTACAGTAATGACATTGAACTTGAGATTTATCATACCTCTCACCATGTGCTTGATTTTGGCTTGTGCCTTGACTTGGATTTTGATCGGTGCCTCCAATTGAGCTTGAAGGGCTACTTCTTCCACCTCTCTGTGGGTTTCTTCCTCTTCCTCTAGCATATGATCTTCCTTTCCCTCTACCTTAACCAAATGATACTTGTGTCTGGAAGGCATGCTCCAATGAGGAGTTTGTTGCTCTATTCAGTGTATGTTCATGAGAAATCAGTGATGCATTAAGCTCATCCACTGAGAACTGTGAGAGATCCTTTGTCTCTTCTATGGCCACAACAATGGCCTCAAACCTTGCTTGCAAACTTCTCAAAACTTTCCCAACTATTCTTCTTTCCTCAGGTGTCTCACCATGAGACCTGATTTGAGTAACTAGCCCACTTGCATGTGTAAAAAATGAGTCTATATTCTCAGACTCTTTCATACAAAGTGTTTCAAAATCTCTCCTCAACATTTTTAGCTTTGTTGTCTTGAATTTTTCCATGTCTTGATAGGCTGTCTCGAGGGTGTCCCATGCTTACTTGGACTTCGTTGCTACTGCAACCCTTGGGAAAATACTTTCATGAACTGCTTGGAAAATATAAAACAGGGCTTTTGAATCCTTGTTCCTGTTGTCCCTTAACAAATCTCTTTCTTGTTCAGATAAAGCATTGTATGTTGCTGCATCTGTTGGTTCTTGAAAACCATTCTCCACTAAATCCCAAATGTCTTGAGACAAAAACAAGGTCTTCATTGTAATAGCCCAATAATCATAATTTTTTCCATTAAACTGAGGTAGCTAAGGATTAGTCAAGCTTGTGCTTCATGTTGCAATTTTTTAGTGAAAAAAAAACTTTCTACCTGCTCGTAAATATGCTAAAAACAATCTGCCCTCAAAACAATTTTAAGTCTTAGTAAAAACACTTGTTTTTACACTGACAAAGTTTAACCCACTTTGATACCAAGTTAGAAAAATTGAAGAAAATTTAAGCGGAGAGGCAGAGTAAAATATTTCGCGAAGCTCTTTTCGCAGAGTTGCGGAGCTAGATTTCGTCGAGTCGCGGAGGTAATTTCACACAACTCTATGACATTCAAGAGGCTGATTTCACGTAGCTATTACTTAGACTTAAAAAATATAGAATTCTCTCATGGAAAAAACAGAGAGTAAAACAAAGTAAGGTTGGAGCGACACAATAAAAACTTAGGATTGAATTCTAAATCATGAAAAATACATTCACATGAGACTAAGGCTCACTCACTAAGTAAAACAAAAGGTTTTACATTTCACACGGAATAGCTATTGTTTTTCAGGCACCCACCAAAATTTTCTCCACCATTTTCTCCTGAGAGGCTCATTCTCTATTTCTCTCTTACTCTCTATTGCATAATGACTTTTACATTCATATTTTTATGTCAACATATAATTTTTGACATTAATACATGACATAGAAAAATAATTAATATATTGTTGTTGTTGAGTGTGATCAGATTCACGCCGGTGTTTGTGGAGTATGGGAAATAGTTGCGGAATGAATGCTTGCCCATATCTATTTACCAAAATAAATTAAACCCTTTCAATTCTTTGTTGCGTTATGGAATGGTTCGCGCCTGGCTTGAGTCCTTCCATAGTTGCAAAATGAATGCTTGCCCATATCTATTTATCAAAATACATTAAATGCCTTGAATTCTTTATTGTGTTGCGAAATGGTTTGCGCCTTGCTTCAGTCCTTCCATCTTCAAATAGAGACGCAACTTGCAAAAATACTTTTGACAAGTATGGCTATTGTGAAGGTGTTTATTGCGGTGGTTGGGATTATTATTTCCAACAAATGCCAATATGACCTTCGCATCCACGATACAAATTGGTGATCTGTGTCAATTGATTGAGTTGTTTATGAATTTAATACTTTAGATGGAATAATCAAGGAAGTTACCAAAGAGGAGTAGATGGATGTTGCAGCTTTGGCAGATTTGAAAGGTATGTTTATATGCCCTCATGCTGGAGTGGCTCTTCCAGCATTGACAAAGCTTAGAAGTAAGGGTATTATTGGGCTTAATGATAGGACAATTATTGTCGGTCTTTCTTATGGGATGAAGTTTACATAATCCATGATTGACTATCACTCAAAAGTGATTCTTGACATGAAATGTGAATATGCAAACCCTCCTTTTCCAGGTTCGATTGGTTCCCTATTATATTCAGTGATGGAAATTGTTTATTTTTTGGTGATGAACCGACCGACGATCAATTACTGTGGACTGTAGAATTTTACGATCCAAAAAGAGGGAGATGGACTAGGGTTGGGAAAGAGGAAGGTCCCCCAATGCTCGACTGTGGAGTTGCTTCTTCT
>APFE031267326.1:16148-42860 GCA_000404065.3 Pinus taeda
CATTCATTTCTTTTTTATGACCATGTCATTCATATTCTTTATCATCCATTTATATTCTTATTCACTCTCAACACCTCCTTTATTCCATGTTGTTTTACACCAAGCATAGACTTCAACAGATAGTCGCAACCACCTCTGTTTGTTTTGTAGCATTGCATGAGGGCATGCTAATTTTTCAAAGAGGGGGAGGAATTGCCATGCATGATCGATGTTTTCTATTTTCTTTCTCATTCAAGACATGCAATTTCAGTCATACAATTTCAGTGTAGAAATTGATTTCCATAATATTTTTAAAACTATGAACTCAATTCTTGTGATCTCTAGGAAACACAGACATACTATTAAATACACATACCTAGATAAATTCAAGATAAATTGGTTCATAAAAATTTCGGAAATCATGCACTCTCACCTACAACCATTTTGTTTATATCTCATAATCCGTGCATCAAAACAATCCGATTTTTGGATCATAGAGGCATTTATATATTAAAAATTTACTTACCATATTTCAACAAAATCTGGTTTGTAGGTTTTGGGAAAATGGTTAATGAAGGTTGCTGTCACTTATATCATATTTTGCTGCAACTTCATATGCACATAATTTAAACGTCAATGTAAAAATTGTTATGCTTTCATCAAAGATTGCTAAAATTGAATATTCATTAAGTGAGGAAGAATTCATTTGTTCCATCCATTTCATGAGCTGACATTAACATATTTTTTTATTGCTTGGTTAACACATGGGTTTTTTTTTTGGGTTGCATGAAGACATGCAATATATTCAGTTTTCGTTGCATGAGGACATGCAACATATTGAGTGTGGGGGTATGTTGGGTCGTTAATATGCCATTATTATTATCACTTTTGAACACTTATCCCGCCCATTTCCACTATTCTTCATCATGTCATTTATTATAATTTAGTATAAATCCATTTTATGATGATTTATGCCTCTTATTATTTATTTATTCTCTTTATTTCTAATAAATTGATTGATTATGAATTATTTTTATCAATATGTTTCTATTTAAGTTGGTTATAACCTGTATTTCACCATTTTTAGCCTCCAAGTAACTTCCAGATTGAAGATTTGATTTTTAAATCTGCCAACTCAGAAATTCGCTGGTTTAAGGAGTGACAGTTTTGCGGTTAAGATTCTGAGCAAATGAAGACGAATCTGGAAAATCCAGAACATGTGTTTTGTCAAGAACAGGCCCAATTAACTTCCTAAAGAAGGGTTTGCCAAAATTTGGCTTGTACTGGGAGAAACGCAGGGTTCTTTGAGCACGATTTTCTCAGATTTGCAGTTGCGGCCGTCCTCCAAATCTCAGTTGCAAACCCAAATTCGTCTTGCTTTTGTTGAGAGATGAAAGGAAATATATTTTCTTGTTGATCATCTCGTTAGAATCAACCCAAATTTGTAAAATAAATCATGTTGTAATTATCTATGTTGTAACTGCTCTCTGATCTTTCTCTATTTAAATGAAAACAAAGATCAGAGAAGGGAATGACTTCAGGATGACTTTGGGGATTCGAATGATGGAGAATTGATGATTTGAAGCAAGGATTCATGATAGGATAGGAGCAAGGACGGATTGTTTTATGCGGTAAGTCTCAAAGCTTCAACTATTGTAATGATTTCACCATTTAATGATTAAAACATAATTTGGGCGTTGTTGTTCACTCTTTTCCTTCTGAAGTAACCCAGCAGCGTCCGCTGGCGGCTAAGGGCCCAGCCTCTGGTGGAGTACGCTGCTGTTGTATATTATCTTCTTTGGTTTATGCTGGTTTTCTCATCAGCGTGATTCGGTAATCTGATTTGTTTTATTATTTTACAACACAACTCTGTTACGTTTGATCTGCTAAGTGATATCGTTTTCTGAGACAGAAATATCATATTGACTTTGCAGCGCATTGCTGTTTCTTTAATTGCTGGTATAAATGGTTTTTAAAGGATACCATTGTGATTTAATTATGGAATGTCTGTGTTGTAACATTTCACCATTGGTATTATTGAATTCATCTTAGAATTATATTTCCTTGCGATTGTTGAATCTATGAACGTTGCTACTCCGTGCTAAAAGACAGTCATATTATTTATAACTAAGATTGACAATTGAATTACCAAGATCAGATTACTATTAAGGTGTGCCGTGTGTTAAGTTATTGTTTTGATTTCCAGCATTGTTTCATATTCTATCATTAATCAATGTTGTTCTATTTCTGTGTGCTGTCCAATTTATTCTTAGAGTAAAGATTGCTATTAGTTTGGCTTTGTTGTTGTTCATTTCCATTAATTAAAGTTTGTTGTTCAGATTCCTTTAATTCTAGTTTGCTATTCCATTTACGGCCGTTCCATTTTAGACTTGCTCTTCCATTTTCTGTTTGTTGTTCTATTTTACTTTTTGCCATTCCATTTATTTGTATTTGCTGCTTTGGTGTGAGAGAAGGTCTAAGGCTGTAGTGAGCCTCAGCAGTCGCTGCCTAGCTCCCAGACCTATGGTCCATGCTCTAATTTCCTTTCCATCAGTTTCTAGAGGGATGGGTTATCGCTTCCGCACCCTTGACTGATAAGCTGCCTTGTGTGATTTTATCCTTAGAAGTAATTTAGTCATAGTTTAGCATCCGTCTACCCTTGTATTTTCTGAATGCTATACTTCAAAACATTACTCGAGTAAATAGCCGCCTCAGGCTGAGTACACTCTTGAAATAAAAAGTCATCCCTGGGTTGACAATTAATGTGAGGTAATTAGGTGTTAAAAAGACCCTTTTTATCGCTCCACATTTTGGCGCCGTTGCCGTGGAGAGTGTAGCCATTTTTAAAGAGTAGTGTGAATCTGATGAGTGCCTGCTAGGGAAGAGTTGGATCTTAAAAACGAAAGGTAAGAACCTGCGTACGGAGCATGTAAAAGCCCTGCTCCCCCGTCCGCTTTCCAGCAGGACTGTTAAAGAACCTAGGGTAGAAATAGAAGTTTGAATTTTTGTGTGCATAATTAGGAAAGAGATAGAAATTTTTTAAAAAACGAATCATATGATCTCACGCAAGTGGTGATGTAAGCACCACCCATTTCACTAACCGATTGACAGGAACATTTGAAGAAAGAGCCTCGAAGAAACACATGAAGAACATCTTATACTATGGTAAGAAATGGCTCACGTTTCTACTTTTGAATTTCCTATCAAAGATCTAGGAGGAGTGACACAAATGCACATAATTCTCCCATCTTTACCAAATTTTCATGGTTTAGCAAATGAAGATCCACATACATTTTTGTTTGAGTTTGAAATACTTTGTAGAGGATATGATTATTGTACTAATGATCAAAGATTGAAAGTGTTTCCTCTTACTCTAAAAGGAGCAGATCTCCGATGGTTCATGAGCCTAGGTGGGAATTGCATCCAATTATGGGAGGACATGAAGAACATATTCTTGAAGAGGTACGAAGACTATTGCAAATCCAATGAAGATATTTTCGGTATGATACAAGGGGAAGATGAAAGCTTGGAGGACTATGTAGATCGATTTCATTATAACCTTCAAAAATCAAAACATAAGCATTTGGAAAAAGAGATTCTAAAAACACGTCTTCTTAAAGGAATCGATGATAAATTTTTAGAACCCTTAAATCTGATAGGAAAAGATGATGTTTTTCAGTTATCATATGATGATGTTTGTGAGTTGTGCATAAGGTATTCAAGAGGAATATCCAAGGCTGGTAAGAATTCTAGAGATGTTTGTTTTTCCTTTTCCAAATCTGCTACAAGAATAGGAGACATAAGAGCTGAAATCAATGTTTTATTTGAAAATTTTAAAGTTGATTTTATTAGCTCTCTAAATGAAAAATTGGATGTTTTGCAGGTTCATAAAAATTGAGAATTTGATGAAGTGTTTTTCACTCAAGACCGAAAGGAGCATACCATAGATCGTTGTTCTTCCTTATCTAATGTGGAAGTAGCATATCAAAGAGGTGAGGAAGCTGCAACAAGATCAAAACCATGGAAATCATGGCCTACAGGTATGGTTCAAAACACTTCCTCTCCACTTTCTTACTTGCATAATCTAGTATGGAATACTAATGTGTTAGGGCAGCCATGTCAATCTCAATATAACCACCAGCAATTTTCTTTACAAGCTTGGCATGGTTTACCTTATGATTGCATGGCTACTCTCCCTCATCTTGTAGCACAAGCACATTCTCCATATTCTCCACCAGCTCTTCCACAACATCCTGCTTGCATATCATATTCATTCACACAACCCAATCAACCACATCATCAAAATGCTCCATTCCATACACAATGCCTTGCTCAACTAATTCCACACCCTCGCCACAATAAACTAGTACAACATGCTTACAATGTTGAACTGCCAAATTTACCCACCCTTCCCACCCATTCTATCTCACATGCGCCATTAGAGAAAACCTACAATGAGATTTAGAATGTTTCAAATGCAAAAATTGTAAATGCTATGGAAGAAAATGAGGTTTCTTTTACTATGCATCAACAAGCTATTTTAAAAGCTCAAGAACTTCATGATATGATGGCTATACGAAATCAAAAAAGTAAAGGATATATTGAAGATTGGTTTCACTCCATCATTTGTTTGCAACATCACTCTATGCTTCAACAATTTTTGATACCATTTTTTCAAGGGAAGTTGGCTTCTCATACCCTAATTTTCATCAATATGCATCTTTCAAATTTGGGTATGTGCATACATGAAGCCCTATTGCGAAGATGGCTCCACTGGAAGTACTCATATACATAGTCATATTCATTTTTCAAATCAAAATAGCTTAGTGTAGAAAATAAAATAAATAAGGGAATAAATAAATGCATTTTGTTTTTCCATGTAAACCCAGTTGTTTTTTGTTGCAACATGCTATGCAAATCAACATTGGTGATAATTTTTTAGTTCATTTGTGTATGTAGATGAATTATAATGGAAATAATAGTTCTACAAAAACTTATATTCATTTTTATCATCAATATGAAAAAATGCTTGAATATCATTTTTTTGGCTTGTGGGCTTGATGGAATTTCTGGAAAAATAGTCGGGACAGTCATGTTTTGAGGGACCAAAAGTGAATATTTTTAAAAAATGTTTTTATCCTAGGTAGCCCTTGATGTATAATTTCTAACCCAATTTGAATCACTCAATTTGGATTTGAAACGAAAAAGTTAGAAACAAAACATTGACAGGGTGTCTAGTGGGCAGCTCAGGAACAGAGTTGGGACGGTCAGTTTTTGAAGGCCTAAATGAATGAATTTTTAAAGCCTATTTATATGGTAGATTCCCCTATGAATCTAGTTTAAAATAAAATTTGAATCACGCCTTTTCGATATCGTATGGGGAAGTTATGATCCAAATACTGACTGTCTATCGTAAATCAGCACCCTTAAAACTATGTCTTTCCGGTTGTTCCTTACAGTATTTGACCTATTAATTCTTCTTCTATTACAAACATGTTTCTATTGGAAATAAATAAATGAATATAATTTCATTTCCAATTTGAATCATTCGAATCCGACATCAAACGAAAAAGTTATGTTTGAAATATCAACTGTTGGTCTAAGCTGGGTAATCGAAAATGACTATGTTATGCAGGTTGTTCTAACTAAAATTGACATAGCATATCATTGAAATTTTAAAACCTGTTTCTATTGCAAATAAACCTTTGAATTAACTCTCATCTAGCTTTGGAATCACTCAATTTGGGCAAAAAACAAAGAAGTTGTGATTAAAACACTGTTGGTCAGTATGGTCGACCACTGCTCTCCCGCAGGTGACAAATAAATTTTACTTTGTTATTTTCTCCGTGGATTTGTTCTACAGAGTAACTACTTGTTAGTTTTTTTGCATAACTTTTGGATTAAGGGAGCCCGCGCACCTCTCTTTCTCCATGATTTAATGTTTTATTGCAGGTAGATACTCGTTTTTTGCAGGACCTAGGAGAAAAAGAAGGTCAATTTATGGACGAGTGATTCTTGAAAGAAATTTTAATGAAACAAAGGAATCTTATCCAAATCATTATCCAACGGATTCATAATAGAAGAAATGAAGAATTGATTTCCATTTGAAGATTCCTGTCATGTCTTTGCTGCCAAAACATTTTTCGAATAGATCATTTTTTGACATAACATCATAGCTGTTGTAACTCAATTTATTTATTTACATACTGTTTTTTGTTGTTTCTTTTCTAATTTTTCTTATATTTTGTGTTTCAGGTGTTGCTTCACTCAAAGTATAACTCATCCTTAGCATCAATACAGTGGACAACGAATTCCTTCTTTGCATGCTTGCATTTTATGCTTGTGCATTTTGTTGTTCCTTTTCTGAAGGGACAACATTTGTGTGCACTTTTGTTGTTTCTGCTGTTCCTTTTCCAAAGGGACAACATTTTTGTTTTGCTGTTCTTTTTCCAAAGCAATAGCACCTTTTGGGTCCACGGTTCATTTTGTTGCTCGTTTTCCACGGTTCATTTTGTTGTTCCTTTTCCACGACTCATTTTGTTGTTCCTTTTTCATATTTCGCTGTTCCTTTTTCACATTTTGCTGTTCCTTTTCGAAATGGAACAGCACTTTTGCACTTTCATGTTTTGTTGTTCCTTTTCGAAATGGAACATCACTTCTGCACTTTCACGATTTGCTATTCCTTTTCGAAATGGAAAAACACTTATGCACTTTCACGTTTTGCTGTTCATTTTCGAAATGGAACAACACTTCTGCACTTTCACATTTTGCTGTTCCTTTTCGAAATGGAACAACTATTGTTCCTTTTTGAAATGGAACAACACTTCTGCACTTTCTTGTTTTGTTGTTCCTTTTCGAAATGGAACAACACTTCTGCACTTTCACGATTTGTTGTTCCTTTTCAAAATGGAATAGCACTTCTGCACTTTCATGTTTTGCTGTTCCTTTTCGAAATGGAACAACACTTCTGCACTTTCACGTTTTGCTGTTCCTTTTCGAAATGGAACAGTTGTTGTTCCTTTTCGAAATGGAACAACACTTCTGCACTTTTATGTTTTGCTATTCCTTTTCGAAATGGAACAACACTTCTGCATTTTCACGTTTTTCTATTCCTTTTCGAAATGGAACAGAACTTCTGCACTTTCACGTTTTGCTGTTCCTTTTTGAAATGGAACAACTGTTGTTCCTTTTCGAAATGGAACAGCACTTCTGCACTTTCACATTTTGCTGTTCCTTTTTGAAATGGAACGACACTTGCATTTTTTTGTTCCTTTTCTAAAGGAACGACACTTTTAGTTTTTGTTGTTCTTTTTTCTAAAGGAACGACATTTGCATTTCCACGTTTTTTGTGTTTATTTTTGTTTTTTTTGGTATGCATTTTGTTTTTTTTTGTATGCATTTTCTTTGTTGTTTCCTACACAGAACACCACTTTCGTTTTGAGTGTTTTTGCTGTTTCTTCAAAAAAGCAACACTTTGAGAGTATTTTTAAGAGCAACCCTTCCTTTCTCTTGTGGGATTATTCCTAGTTCATCTCAACCACATTTTCCTGATTCTCTTTCATGGCATGAAGTACAATACTTTTATGAGGACAAGAATTATGGATTCTTTTGAAGCGAGTTATTATCATTTAAGTTATGATCTTTAACAAGACAGCTCCTTGATGATAGTTTATTTTCAAAAGAACACAATTATTTATATACTATTTACTGCATTGTTTTCTGTTGAACATGATATTGATTGATCATCTTAATACCATGCTGGTTCCACCCTTCCTGGTTATAATCTTCTCTATCTATAATAAATGAGATTATGAGTATATTTTTCTATTGACATGTTCAACTTCTTCCACCATCCCTGCTCTTAAGGAGTACTAAGCCTCCCTCTTTTTATCATAAAAATGTGTAATAACAACAAAGTTTTGTTCGCAGATGGAGGATAGGGGGTCTCATTACGAGCCAGCCTACCATGTTCATAAGGCTGTAACAAAGTGGCATTCCCATTATGGCCACCACACTAGTGTTATGATCCATTAGATAGCCAAATTATCCTTAGAACAGGAGGTCTCATCACGAGCTGGCCTGATCACTTTTGCTACATCCCAGTGAATGGGAGTGTGGTTATCTGGTTACCACGCCAGCACACTGATCTCTTCTGTAGAACAACACTAAAACTCTCTAGTTATAAATTGAGGATTCTGGCTCATATGGGTTAAAAAGCAATCTTGCCGAGGCTATGGATGCCTGCTGGCAGCAGAGGCTCTGCTTATGGTATTTAAGTTATATCTTATCGTCAATTATTAGTATAATACCCTTTTCTTATTTTTTATTTTTATCAGAGAAGTTATTTCCTTAATTTTTATCCCTATTTTGAACCTTTATGCATGATAAATTGTTTTATGATCAATCACATAATTTTTCAGCTAGAATACAGTCAGCAAAGCATCTTTTTGGCATATTGTCGTTCTTTTTCTTTTTCATAACTTATCATCAATCCAAAGCATCCTATCTCTTATTCATAACTATCTTTATACACTCCACTCTCATTATAACCATAGCTCTCGTTGTCCTATCATTGATATGTGTACTTTGCTTTATTTACTGCAATATTGTTCATTCTCTTGCCTTGCTCTCAGCACAACACCTTTGATATGCTGTATGGTCATGGAATCCCTTTTCAACTTGGAGGGGGGAATGTATGCATTATGGGCTAGCATGCGATATGATTACTGCACTCTGCCATAACTTGTTGATTTGACAAAATATCAATATTGCATGTATACAAAAGTTTTTCTGATTGAAATTTTTGCATGCATCTTAATCTATTACTATTCAAACCTAACACTATGGATTCAAGAACATTGTATGCACAAGTGTGATTTGTTTACAGGAGAACAACAAGTATGCAGGGGAAATTTTATTCACGGCATGACCACACTATTGCACCTAATAGAAGAGGCTCGAGCAACTCGCGAACACGAACAATTCCTCAGACATTATGTGCTTACCTGGATTCCACCTTTTGCATCACTTTCAGCACCAACTTTGCCTACATCAGTTTCAACAACTGCCAGTACATATATGTCATTCCCCATTTTTCTTTTTGGAGGTAAAACTTGAGGTAAAATAACATAATTTTTTGATTTGTTACGAATTTAGGAGAATATGAAATCCATTTTGAGCATTATTTATCATCATTCTTTCCACATCTTTACCACTTCCCATTTTTTAGCGGCATATTATCTTTCAGTTTGGGGGAGTGTTCCTTTCATTCATTTCTTTCTTATGACCATGTCATCCGTATTCTTTATTATCCATTGTTATTCTTATTCATTCTCAACACCTCCCTTATTCCATGTTGTTTTACACCAAGCATAGAATTCAACAGTTAGTAGCAAACACCTCTATTTGTTTTCTAGCATTGCATGAGGGCATGCTAATTCTTCAGAGAGGGGGAGGAATTGCTACGCATGATGGATGTTTTCTACTTTCTTTCTCATTCAAGGCATACAATTTTAGTGCAGAAATTGATTTCCATAATATTTTTAAAAACTATGAACTCAATTCTTGTGATCTCTGGAGAACACAGACATATTATTAAAATACACATACTCAGATAATTTCAAGATAAATTGGTTCATGAAATTTTAGAAATCATGCACTCTCACCTACAACCATTTTGTTTATATCTCATGATCCTTGCATCAAAACGATCTAATTTTTGGATCATAGAGGCATTCATGTATTATAAATTTATTTGCCACATTTCAACAAAAGCTGGTTTGTAGTTTTTGGGAAAATGGTTAATGAAGGTTGCTGTAATTTATATCATATTTTGCTACAAATTCATTGTTATGCCTTCATCAAGATTGCTAAAATTTAATATTCATTAAGTGAGGAGGAATTCATTTGTTCTATGAGCTGAGATGAACAAATATTTTTTTGCTTAGATAACACATAGGTTTTGTCTTTGAGTTGCATGAGGACATGCAACATATTCAATTTTTGTTGCATGAAGACATGCAATATATTCAGTGTGGGGCTGTGTTGTGCCGTGAATACGACCACTTTGTAACACTTATTTCATCCATTTTTACTCTTCTCTAATATATCATTTGTTATAATTTATCATTTAAATCCATTTTATAAATGATTTATGCTCTTATGGATGAATATTATTTATCTTCCTTTATTTATAATAAATTGATGATTATGAATGATTTTATCAATGATAGTTTCAATAAATTAGTTGTAACATTATTTACCATTTTTAACCTCCAAGATAATTTCTAGATTGAAGATTTGACCATTAAATGTGCCAAATTATAAATTCGCTGGAATAAGAAGTGATAGTTTTGCGGTTGCAATGCTGAGCAAATGAAGAAGAATATGGAAAATCCGGAACATGGGTTTTGTCTAGAACGGACCCAATTAACTTTAGTATAGAACGGTTTGCCCAAATTCGACTTTTACTGAGAGAAACGCAGGGTTCTTTGAGCACGATTTTCTCAGATTTGTTGTTGTGGTTGTCCTCCAAATCTCAGCTGCAAAGCAAAATTTGTCTTGCTCTTGTTGAGAGATGGATGGAAATATATCTTCTTGTTGATCAATTGGTTGGAAACAATCCAATTTTTTAATAGAATCATGTTGCAATTATCTCTATTGTAACTGCTCTCTGATCTCTCTCTATTTAAATAAAAACAAAGATCAGAGAGGAAGAGGGAGGATTGATGGAAAAAGATGGCTAAGAGGATGGAGAATTGAGGATTTAGAATTAGAGATTTAGAATTAAGAATTCATGATAGGATAGGAGGAAGAGAGGATTGTTTTATGTTGTAATTCTCAGAGCTTCAGCTGTTGTAATGATTTCACCATTTAATGATTAATACATGATTTGGGAGTTGCTGTTCATTCTGTTCATCTGAAGTAACCCAGCAGCATCCGCTGGCGGCTAAAGGCCGAACCTCTGGTGGAGTACGCTGTTGCTACTGTATATTATATTTCTGGTTTATGCGTGGTTTGCTTAATCGACGTTATTTAGTAATCTGATGTGTTTTGTAAGTTTACATCACATGATCTGTTATGTTTAATTTATTAAGGTTTCTAAAGACAAAACTATTGTATTAACTCTGCATCGTATCACTATTCTTTTAGGTGTTGATATAATACTGCTAGTCTTTACAGAATACCGTTGTTGTTTAATTACAGAGCCTTTGTCCTATGCACTTGTTCATTAACATTACGAAATTCATCTTGGAAGTTATGTTCTTTGCGATTGTTGGATCTATAAACAATGCTATTCTATTTTGAAATGCAGTCGTACTCTTTCTAACTGAGGTTGATAACTAGATCAGATTACTATTAAAGCGTGCCATGTGTATATATGGTTTTCAAGCGCTGTTCTATAATTCATCATTAATCAGTGCTGTTCCATTTTGGTGTGTTGTTCAATCCATCCTTAAGAGTGAAGGATTGCCATTTGATTCTTGTAGGTCACGATTAGTGCATTTGATCTTATAAGACTAAGGCATTACTACTTGCTAGACTTAGTTGTTGTTACAGTTTCTTGTTTACTATTCCATTTCAGGTTTGTTGTTCCATTTCTTAGTTGTTGTTCCATTTCATATTTGTTGTTCCATTTTCTGTTATTCGCATTATCTTTGGTTTGGTGTGCAGAACGATCTGAAACTGTAGTGGGCATTGGAATTTGCTGTCTAGTCCCCAGATTGATGATCTGTTCCTTGATTACTTTTGGTTACATCAGTTTCCAAAGGGATGAGTTATTGTTACTGGACCCCTGATTGATACATTGTTTATTTTTCCGAATGAATGATTTAGGCTTCAAGGTATTTTGCTATAAGTAGATTTTCTTTCAAGCATTCATTTACTTTTGGATTTTAAGCACTATACTGCAAAACATTACTCTTGAGTAAATAACCGCCTCAGACTGAGTACACTCTTGAAATAAAAAGTCGTCCCTGGGTTGACAATTAATGTGAAGGTAATTAGGAGTTAAAAAGACACCTTTTTATCGCTCGACATCAGGTTCATCTCCCTTTCGTCCAAGGGACTATTGATAAGATTGCAAGGATTCTGAGGAAGCATGATGTTCCCTCTACCTTTAGACCTCTTAACACCATCTGTAGCTCCCTCCATTCGATAAAGGACCCGATCGACCCCAAGGAGATGAAAGGTGTCTATGTTATTCCCTGTTCCTGTGGGACCCCCTATGTTGGTGAGATTGGTCGCTCTAGTAATTAGAGGATTAATGAGCACTCAGCCGACTTAAAACATGGGATGACTCGGTCTTCCGCCCTAGCAGAACATGCTGAGAAGACAAAACATCATGTATGTATTGAGGAGGCCCATGTTATTGCTAAGGTTGCGCAATTTCATCATCGGAAATTTAGGGAATCCATTGAGAATGAAAAAAGGCTGAACAATCTTAATAGAGATGATGGCTGGAAAATTAGCAGTTGCTGGATCCATACCCTCTCTTCCTAGTCAACTCTGATCCCTAAGGTGTTCTTCTTTGCAAATTCCTTCCTGAATAAAAATCCCTCTTGTTAAATTTTCTTTTCCTAAATTTTGTTGATAAGATGAAAATTGTTCTTAATTAGCTACCATTTTGAAACATTCTATTTTGTTTCTCTTTAGCTCCTCATTGTTTTGATCACTCTTAAGGTATTCACCCCTTATCCTCTTCCTATTATTTATTAGAAGGTCCTTGATTTATCTAGCCTAATTAGTTATCCTTTTAATGAAATACCATTATTATATATTATTATTGACTATTTTTTTTTAGATAGTTTTAGTTTATGACTTAATGGTTTAAGTTTACACTTATTTTAATAGTTTCTATTAATAGGTTATACAAACTATTAATCTGCTATATTATTTAATTATATTAGCCCTTTGGATTCATATTAATTAAATACATACTTAGATATACAATTATCTAACTAAATATTTATTAAAAACTTCAATATGATATTATGTTATTTATATAGTTTTTATTAATAGGTTATGATATTAACTATAACATAACTAACTCACAATTAACTATTTAATTAGATAATATTAGCCCCTTTTATTTCATATTTGATAATTAATTGTTTAATTACACAACTTGTTAACTTTATTATAATTTTAAATATTTAATTATATAGTTTGTGATATAAAACCTTTTTCATATTAATTAAATACATTACTTCATTTACATATGGTAATAGTTATGAAACTAACTTATATTAATTTTTAATTAAAAACCTTTTGGTAATTAATTAATTCCTTTTAATATATAATCTTATTTCTCTCACCCCTATCCCATAGTCCTGTCTATTTAGCCATTTCCTAGTCAAATATAGCCATTAGAAAGTCTAGTTGCCTAGTCCAATAGAGTTGTTGGTGGATGATATGCTCTTCTATTTAACTTGTAGCCAGGATCTCATTCTTCAACTTGTCCTGATGATGAACCACACTCGCTGGTTCGAAACGCATCAACAAAAGCATCCCAATGTGATTTACGCCGAAGAATATTCTCATAAAACTAAAATCATGTCCTGAGTCGGGCATTCCCATGCTCAGTAGCTATGTCAGAGTGATTTTCTCATAAAAGAGATATGAAGATGTTGGTCGTTGATAAGCACAATGCATATCCAGTATCATAATAGGATCATTCTGATGAGATGTCTCAAAAAAAAATATACGCAACTTTGGAGAGGAAACAAGGTTGAGTGATGCAAGCCTCTACCCAAGGTTTTGATTTCCGCTTCACCGAACAACGTAGATCGATACATGTAAGTATATGCATTGATGTCGAACATGCACAAAATCGTCTGATTACCAATCAATAATGGAGACCATTAACAGACGCGAGGAAGGCCACCAATAATGGTGATGGTCTCCAAAATGCAAAGTACAATCTAGCGAGTGTGAAAAATGTCATTGTTGTCAAACACTCGTAGAATCACTTAACCAAGAGCCAATAATGAGAACCCTTGATTAAACACAAGGCGACTTGCCACTAATGTCTGCAAGTACCAAGGCACTGAATGTGTTTCTGGGTTGTCTTCCTAGATAGAGTGTTGAAGTCGAGAGGAAGATACTTGTCGAAAGGTAGGCAATAATGTGTCCTACATCAATCGACACGAAACGAGACAAGAATGATTCGTTTTTTGAGGAATCTTTGAGCATTGAGTCTAAACGCCAAAGGGCATGATGAAAGGATATGTTTGATGGGTTGATGGAGGAAGCAAAAGGTTAACCCTTGAACAATAGAAGGCACAACAATAGTTTTAACCATGCCGCACTAGACTCATGAACACCAAAGAGTGTTGGGATAAAGAGATGCAAGAACATCGGGGTATTTAGGCTAAACTCATAGGATGGTAGGATTCATATTGAGAGGTCGTCACAGGGAAGGTTTATCTGAGGGAGTGCCATGTTCAAGGGAACGATTGCTTCCAAAACACTCTTTCTAATACTGAATGCAGTTGTATTGTCTATTTTCCCGGCTTGATTAGTTTAGTGAGTCTAGACGGGTAAACTCGTTAATCTTTTCATATTTTAAGAGTTTGAAAAGGATTGCAAAAAGAGCAACTCTATGCCCTATCTGATTAGTTTAATGAGTCCAGATAAGCAAACTCGTCGATCTTTTCATGTTTTGAGAGTGTGAAAAGGATCGTAAAAAGAGCGACTTTATACCTTGTCTGTTTAATTTAATGAGTCCAAGCGAGACAAACTCATCAATATTTTCATGTTTTGAGAGTCTGAAAAGGATCGTGAAAAGAGCAAATCTATACCTTGTCTATTTAATTTAATGAGTCTAGATGAGACAAATCGGTGGTCTTTTCATATTTAGAGAGTCTGAAAAGATAGTAAAGAACGACTCCAGGGTGGTCCCTTTGTCATAGTTGTTAACTGGGTGTGACAAAAGGTTAATAGTATACGCAGATCAGTTACTTTTCCGTGAGTTAATCTATTGAATCTAGATAAAGAGAAACCTATGATCAATAGATGTTGACCTCATTTTGTTACGAGTAAGAGGAGACGGACTAAACTCGTTTTTCGTCGTGAATTTTTAATGAGTCATGTGACGACAAACTCAATACCTTCATCAAATTTTAATGAGTCAAATGAAGAAAACTCAAGGTATATTTTTCAATTTATTGAGAGGAAAAAGAGGTAAAAGAATTGCACATTCCTTCTTCATAGATTTAATAAGCCCGAAGAAGGGAAAAAAATGGGGATTTTTCGATTTTAAGAGCGAGAAATGGTCCCAAAAAAGCAAGTGCTCTTGTTGCTGTTGTAGATTTTTAACGAGCCCGGTGACAAAAACTCGGGATTTTTCAGCTTAATGAGCGAGAAAAGTACCTAAAAGAATGCTCAGGTCATCTTTATAAATTTTTAACGAGCTTAAAGAAAAAACTCGAGACTTTTTCAGTTTTATGAATGAGAAAAAAGCACCTAAAAAGAATGCTCTAATGAACTTTTTCAGTTTAATGAGCTAGAAAAAGAGCGAAAAAGAGTTGCTCAGACCATCGTCGTATGTGTTTAAAGAGTCCAACGAAGAAAAACTCTAGGATTCTCAGTTTTTAGAGCGAGAAAATATCCCATAAAAGAACATGCTCATATCTTCTTTGTAGTAGTTTAACGAACCCAAAGAAGGAGACTCAAGGTCTTTTGGATTAACGAGCAAGAAAAATACCATAAAAATAATGCTCGCTCTTCTTCGTGGTAGTTTAACGAGCCCGAAGAAGGAGACTCGAGGATTTTTTTGATTAATGAGCAAGAAAAATACCATAAAAAGAATGCTTGGTCTTCTTCGTGGTAGTTTAATGAACCCGAAGAAGGAGACTCGAGTTTTTTTCAGATTAACGAGCAAGAAAAATACCATGATTGATCTTTCTTGATCTCATGCTTGACAATAGAAGGGTCTATGCCATGCATTTCTTCATAAGACAAAGGAAAAACATCACAAAAGTCCTTAAAAAAGGTAGGTGAAGCTTGCAATTTCCTCAGGATTGTGATTGGCTCCAATCTGTATGTTTTCCACGATGCATGTCTTGACTGAAATATCGATGAGCAATGTCTTTGAAAGATTTCCCATGTTTCCCACTGAGTCCAAAGTTTTGATTGTCGTATAAGGTGAGGAAACGATTTCAGGTGCGTTAGATAACAGGATTTGAAGAGGCATCGTGTCTGAATCAGATATCGAAACACGATGGTGCGAGTCCTCCCAAGGTCGCTCTTTTAAACTCATGATCTCTCTAATAGCTTCGTCCGTAGGTAGGACTTGATTGAGGAGATTGAAAGAAGGAGTAGTTATGGGAGGGGCGGTGGTATTGTTGGTCGTGACCAAAGTGACCGAAGACTCAGAGGCAGATTGAATGGCCTGGTAGGCCAATTCAGCCAGTGGCAATGGCATTTGTTCTCTGTAAGTGTCAATGTCTGAAGGGGTCGGTAGGATCCAAGGATCGGTCAGTTTGTGAGGAATGGAAGAAACCATATTGATCATCTGTGGAACCATGGGCAGAATTAGAGGGAAACAACCCATCAAGGAAGAGTCCTTCAATAGACTAGTACCAATACTGACGTAAGAGTCAGGTACACCACCCACTAAGGGTACAGAGCTGCTAGGTAACAAGGAGTAATTTGTGGTGCAAAAGGATAGCTGGTCCACTGTAACTATATTTCCTTCCAAGGGAAAAAGGATGATGTGGAAGACCGAAGACACCATGGCATAAGTCCAATTGCAGCCCAAAAGCATATTATAGTCAAGTTTATGATCCATGACTTCAATATCCACTGTTACCGTTTTCCCACTCAAAGTGATGGGGTAGCTAGCAAGGTAACCTTTTGGGATGAAAGTGTGGTTGTTGAAAGCTTTAAGGGAATTCGACAGCAGGGATAGGGTTGGAGAACCCAAAGCGAGCCAACATGAAGCCGGCATGACGCAAGTAGAAGCACCTTCGTCGATTACAGTTCTATGTATACCTTTACTTTTCAAAATGATTTGCACTTGAAATGCAAGTTGGTGAGAAAGGGGAGGTTTACACTTTTCAATGTCGAAAATTGCAAGCATGGAATCCCGTGGGTCGATACCACCAATGGATGAAATCAAAGCTTTCCTTGGTGTTGGACATGTTTGTAATACTTCGAGCACCGACATAACTGACGATGCTTGCGCCAAGTCTTCTACAATGCTGTATTTTTGGGCGGCACGTGCAGATGTATTGTGTGTTGTGCATCAAAGTGCCCCTTTTTTGGGGGCGAATCACAAGTTCAACAACTGGCCTTTCAATATGAAAATCATTAGGCGGTGGTCGGTTTTGACTTGAGAAAAGTTCCTCTGCATGAGCGACAAGAGCTCCATAAAATTTGGCTCTGGTTCGTAGATCTATCGTTTCAAAGGTGTAAATGGTAGAGGGTCCTTCACCATCTGAAGGATGTTGTGAACCACCATTGCCCCCTTGCATGGGTTGGGGTTGATTTGTAATAAGGTGTTGTTTCTGCTGAGCGGGGAAAGGATTATTCAGGACAGCAGGGGTCCTTTCGGTGTCCTTTTTAGCAATGAAATATGTGCATTCCTGAAGACGCAGACACAAATATGTCATGTGGTCTTGCGTATAGATTTTGTAAGGGAATCGGGCGGGTTTATCCTTTCCATCGTCAGGAGGCGTAGCAGCCTTCTGCTTTGGGTTCTGCTACTTTGTTGACTGCTCCTCAAAAGGAGCGGTATTTTTCTAATTCTTCTTGTTCTTAACACTAGGTTTTTGCGTAGATTGCATAGAGTTTATCGTGGTGGTAGGAAGAGCAATCGATTTGGTAGAGGGGTCTTTTACTTATTCTTCTTGTTCTACCACTGGGTTTTTGCGTAGACTGCACAGAGTTTATCGTGGTGGTAGGAAGAGAAATCGATTTGGTAGAGGGGTCCACTAACATCTGGGCAATGTGAACGTTGAGTTGTTTTACAGCAGCCCCAGAAGTTGCGTCAATAATCCCATCGGCGTGTGGTCTGTTGTGCTGAGTAGCAAGAGCATTGGTGTTGTGAGGGGCATTGGGGGTTACGTCGTAAAGAGTGCCAGACTGAAAATATATGAGATCTAAGTTCTGGGCATGACGTATGGATTGGTCTTCTGTGAACGCACCACCTAAGGCGACATCCTTAGCGATTTGGGGGAGTAGAGACTTGCAGAACCAGTCTGCTAAGAGGTATTCTGGGAGGGGAGCTTTGACTAACCTTTGCCTACGTCTCCATTCATGTATATGATCAGAGATTTGTGTGGTGGTATCCTGACATAATTAAGTGAGAAGTTCTATCCTAGTCTCATAGTGGATTGGTAGCTAGAAGTGCTTTAAGAATTGCATCGCTAGAGCGTCAAAGGTATTGACTGACACACGTGGTAACTCGATGTACCACTTGGTTGCGTTGCCAGTAAGGGTGCAGGGAAAAAGATGTAACCAGATACTATCATCCACCATGGAGTTAGAAACACACCAAAGATGATAGGTGGTGAAATGGGTACCTGGATCCTCCCCTTGTTTCCCTTCGAACTTAGGGGGATGTCTGTCGGTATTTTATGCAAGATTGGAAGCCAAAGTAAGTTATGATAGATGGGGTCATTTGTAATTTTTTACAAGTCGGGGATATCCAACGTTGCCAAGAAAGGTAGAGTGTGTGATGCCCTGGAATCGGACCAAGGCGATGACATATGACTTGAGGATCTTTGCGGTCCTCCCATCGTTTGGTTCTCAATATCATATATAGGTTGCGTGGTATAGTAGTTGCCTTGGGGTATGGCATTGTAATGTGGATTTCCATGGGGATTGTGATGCTGGGGTATAGAATTGCCCCCAGGATAAGCGATGCCCCCTTTACTCATTTGAGGTTGTGATTAGGGTGCCCCCATGGGTTGGTTGGGACCTCCTTAAGGATTCCCGCCTGCCACAGAACTAACCATATGTCCTTGACTTGCATAAGGGATGTTCATTTCGATCAGTGACTGACCATCCATGACTGAAAATGGAGGGGGAACTAGTACGTTCCCGGCCGGTATATGCATATTGGAAGTGCCCCCAGATATTTGAATTTGGGGGTTAGAACTATACAATGGATGCCAACCATATTGTTGGTTGAAGGGACCCCTGCTAACTGTGCTATATTGAGCATTATAAGGAGTGTTGTATGTAGCACTTGTCGAAGGTATAGATTTTGACACTAAAGGGGTGGAACGCGTCATAGGTTGGGTTCCACTCGTGGAGGGTGTCATGTGAGGGTTTGTACCTAGGACAAATGGGATAGCAGGGTTCGCCATCAAAGGTGTTGTAGTGACTGTCGACTAGGGAAGTGGTGGGGGACCAAAAGTGTCCAAAAAATTCCATGACCCTTTAGTCATCGATGGGATGGGTGGAAGTGTTCCAATTGAAGACAAAGGAGGTACAAGTGCAATGCGAACCAAGAGTGAGTCCAACGGATTAGCGATTGGAGGATTATAGGGAGGAAGAAATCCTGTAGTAAAGAAATCCTCTGGTAAGCTTGAATTGTTGGTTGTCCAAACTAATTCTGTGTGAGATATCGGAGACTAATTTCCTGAAGATGGGGAATCCGGTTCACTGGAGCTCGGCGGATCTTCCATAATGAGTGGAGGAAGTCCTAACAATATTCTAGATTGACGACGAGGATCAGATGTAACGATGGTAACCGATAATTTTTATCAATAAATATTATCATGATATTTATTAAAGTCTCAATGATAACACTCGGGCACCTAAAAAATAAAAAATACACTAAGTGAATCAATCAGAAAACAGAGGGAAATGACCCTGTCTAATAAGCACTGATCACTGGAGATGAAACCCAGTATCACAATGAATAACAGAGAGGGTTGGCCAAATGTACAGTTATAGATTCTCTAGAGCTTCACCTGAACCTCAGATTGAGTGGCCAAGTACTCTCGTGAAGACAAGCACCCTCCCAAAAACTGAAGACAGAGTAGGTCCGTCTGTGTTAGGTTCTAGGGTAGCCCACCCCAGTCACCTTGTGTAAGTCCCTAAAAGTATGGACACTAAGGATACCTTAGATCACATACACTACCGAGGGGGGGACTTAGTCGCAGACAATACGTTGTGTGGGCAGGATACCTGAGTCCCTGACTCAGCTTCGAAATCCCTGAAGGGATCCCCAATACACAAAATACCCAAAGGAGTTGTAAGAAAAGGCATGCTACCTTCACTTACAGTCCAAAGTTGTCTCATATTTAGATCTGCTTTTACTGGAGTGGTCTTGGTAGTATGAGTGCAGAAGGAATTTTGTCTCTTTTGATGACACTAGTTTTGGTTTCTGACCTTGGGCAGTGTACTCACACTACCTATCCCAAGACCCTAGCCTAAACTAATGTTTGTTTGCTCTATAAAGAGTTACTGATTGATTTTAGGTAGATTTTACATGTGCTTTTTTAGTGTCTTTGGTAGGGGTGTTGACGTATGATATGTGGTGGGACTTTGACTCAAAATCATGCAAAAGACAATGCTTGAAAATATTCAATTCGATGAAATAAGCTGTATTCTACAAGGGAGAGTCTTTCATACATTCATATATGTTCCATGCATCCTAGTCATTATAACACTAGCACAACCAACATAAATCTTTCCAATGCTTTCTAACAACTATTTGAAACCAAAATAAAGCAGATTTTAACCAGCTAAGTAGAAGAATGAATTTTTATTTTTATTTTATAAAAAAATTATAAGAAAGAAAAAAAAAACTATTTCCTAAAACAAAAATTCTTTTAGGACACAGATCTTGCTAACAAAATACAATTGAAGATCCTTTTTCAGTCCATGAGTAGGTTTCCCATCCCTTTGAGTTCACAGAGACAATTGCATGTCAAAATTTGGGTGACTAACGCTCTGTAGGAAAGGCCACATAGAGTTACTGGTGCTACTAATGCATTGTTTGTGCAGACATAGAGCTTTATAAAGCTTTGTTTACTCTACTAACTTGCGTTAGTGTGGGAAAAGAGTTCAAAACAGGGCTTTGGGGATCAGATCTAGGGCTAAATATATGAGGGAAGAATGTTGCAAGGTCTTGATGGGCCGGAAAAAGAATGCAGAAGTATAGGAAGGTCTAGAAGGAGGAGGAAATTAGGAACTGTATGGGTGGACCGGGAACTAATGTATAGTCCCCAGCTGAGTCGCCAATTCTTCTATAGGATAAAATGCACGGTGTATTGAGAATGGAGATACCCTCAAGGGTCTTCCCGGGACCCTTAGCAGACTGTAAGATTATCTGCAGCAATCACAAAGCTACATGCATGTCCATAAACAATAACTAACTATCAAAGCAAGATAGATTCATTACCTCAAGCCTACTTGTAGATTTTCTGGAGAGCACAATGTAGCTAGGTGGAAGTCCCCAGAGACGGGTCCAGATCAAGTCTTGCACATAGAAGAGACACGAATAATCACAAAATACAACCTTGATAACTAATACATGAATATATAAAAGACATCTAGTTACACATAACTAAGCTACTAATGCTAAAAGGTATTGGACAAACAACTAAATGAATGATATTACCAACACCCCAAAGTAGACAATACAACTGCAGTTTTATATTAATGTCGAAAGAGTGATTACAACCATCTGTTGCATCAGCCTTCCCTTACCCATCCAGCTCCTCTCTCTCTCCATTCTTACCAACTTCTTATGCTTAGATTTGAGACTATGCTCGATAATCAAGTAAGCTATCCTTTCAAATGATCTGACCTCCATCAAAATAGCCCTAGCTCTGCTTATGTAGCAATCGAGTTAGGGTTGCCAAGTTCCTCCATTGGTATCTTAAGGTAAAAGAAATTATGTTTCCATGCTTATGAGCTCTTTCCCATTTTCCTCCTTCATTAGGATTAGAAATCCCACAAACAGGTCGAACTTTAGATGTTTCGTTGCTTTTCTGAGTAGATTTAGGAGGGAATATAGAGATATTTATGAGTCAATTTGCTCCTTTTACCTCTATATTCTCATTAGGATCCACTAACGTTATCCTCGAACCAACAAGTAGAGTTAGTAGGGTCACTAACGCTCCCTTAGGCTTATAGAGAAGCTTTATAAAGCATGTTGTCTGTGTATATACAACGTTAGTGTGGAAACAAGGCATGTTATTTTGGCTATTGCTTCAGCCATCATGTCTTTCTCCTCTGAGCTGATGAAGAGCTCATTTTGTTGTATAAAAATTGCACCAATAGCATATTCGGAGGCATTTGTCTCAATTTCAAATGGTTATTGCAGGTTTGGTAATGTGAGAATTGTTGCAAAGCCGAGGTGATGCTTAACTCAACAAATGTATTCTATTGGTAGCAGACCAAAAAAAAATTGCTTTCGCTCTGCCCTTGGTGACTTGACTCAAAGGCCAAATGATATGATAGAATCCCAACACAGTCTCGTGATATAAATTGGCAAGACCTTGAAAGCTGCAGAGCTTTGTTAGAGTGGTTGGGGTTGGCCAATCCCAAATAAATTGTATTTTGGCTAGGTCCACATTCACACCTCACTCATCAATGATGTACCCCAGATATTGAACTTGGGTCATACTAAAAGTGCATTTATCCAAATTGGTACACAATTTGTGTTGTCATAGGGTGTGGAGGACCTGTCATATATGTTGTACATTCTCTTCCTAGATCTAGATAAAGATCATGATTTCGTCCAAGTACACTACCATGAACGAGTTGGTGAAGGGCCACAAGATGTCGTCCATCAGCCACATGAATGTTGTGGGGGCATTCATTAACCCGAAAGGCATGACAAACCACTCAAAAAGGCCCTCCTTAGATTTGAAGGTGGTCTTCCATACATCGAAGGGTTGAATAGGTTCCTGGTGATAACCAGACTTCAAGTCAATCTTGTTGATGTATTTGGCATCCTTAAGCTGGTCCAAAAGGTCATCAATTTGTGGGATTGGATACCTATCTAGACAGTGATCTTATTCAATGCCTGATAGTTAATACAAAGCCTCTAGGTTCCATCCTTCTTCTATACCAACATGATCGGGCTCCCACAGGGTGATGAACTCGGCATGATGTGCCCTTTTTACAACAACTCCTGAATTTTCCTTCTAATCATGCCGTTCTTCATAACAGAGCGTCGGAAAATTGGTTCATTAGGTAGCAACGTGCCTAGGGTCATGTCGATGGAGCGCTTAACTTGACAATGTAGGGGTACTCTTGTGGGTGAGGTGAAGATGTCCCTATACTCCTCCATGACCTTTTCCATCTGTTTATGTTGTGCGAAGGATCCATGTCTGGGGGCTATAGAGGTGGACATAATCTTATTCTTTCCCTGAGGGTGAATCATGAGGAAGACAAATTTCCTTGTCTGATAGATGATCTTACTGCATTGCTTTTCAAAGATCAAATAGATGGCGGTAGGCGGTGCTACCTCTGGTATTCTATACAACTTATCGCCCAAAGTAATAACAAAAATCCGAGGCCTAGACTCATACACATCATGGCGCTTCCACAAGTATGGTTTGTCTAATAATACATCACAAACTTCAAGAGGAGCAACGTCACACAATACCTCATCTGTGAAGGGTTTGATGTTGTAGGGGAGGCGACACTACTGACTGACACGAAGATCTCATCTTTGGTGAAGCCACACAATGGTGTGCAACTGCAAGTGTGGTGTGGTCGGTAGGCCCAGCCGCTTCATGACCTTTGCTGAAATGAGGTTCTTTTAGCCCTCGCTATCGACAATGAACTATAGTGGGGATCCCTTCACCCACATCTGTGAGTTGAAGAGGCACTCCCCCTCCTCTAGATCTTCGGGCTAAATCTTCTGGATCTTAGTGGTGGCAATGACGACATTGTGATCCACATCAATAATTTGCTTCCCTTTGTCATTTCCCTTGTCATATTTTGACTCAGAGTCAGAACATGCATCTGGTTCGGAAGCCTTCATATCGGCCACTAGTGACTTCTTGGCTCGACACTCACTCATGTTGTGAGTGGGGCTCTTATGGAACTCACACCACTTTCATGTAACCTGCTTTGTCTTCGTGGTGTTGTTCTTTGATTGTGGCTTCAATGGGTTGTCCTAGGTTTCCCCACCTTGGCTTTGTCCTTTGTTCTACAGTTTGGGGGCACCTTTCTCTTGCCTCAAATTCACAAATCCAAAGTCTCACTTCTTCTATTTAAACTTTTGCTCGATCTTGACAACATATCGATATGTGGCACCGAGTGAGGAGATGTCCAAGAACTCCATTTTGTCCTGGATGTACTTATGTCGACAACCACGGTACTTGAGTACAAAATGCTGCTCAGAATACTTGATACCCAGCTTCATGTGAAGGGCATGAAAAACATTTGTGAACTCCCGCACATCTTGGTCCCTTCCCTGCCGCATCATGATCCACTTTATGTATTTATTTTCATAGCTCCCAACATGGTAATATTGTTCCTTGATGGAATCTCGGAAAGAATTCCAAGTGGGTGCGGCTGAAAACAGTGAGGATTCCCTCTCGTCCTTTTGCTCACAGCAGGTTTCCCACCATTCCTTGACATAGGGGGCGGCTTTGAGGAGAGAAAAAGTAATATTTTCCCGATTGGAGAAGTCTTGCACTGAAAAATATCCCTCCAACAGGTTTAACCATATATCTACGACATCTGCATCTATCTAGCCTTCAAATATGGGGATGTCAAAATTAACCTGTACCTTAAAGGAGGTGCCTCCAGAGTGGCTACTAGAGGAATATGTGTCGCCCATTGGTAGTTGCCAAAGAATCTGGGCAAATTTATCCATCTTCGTGTTCCTCTATCGCTTGAGGGACTCCTCGAGAAATATTTTGAAAGGATCTTTTGCTCCCTCATCTTCTTTTTTTCTACCGTGGGAGGTTGTCGGGGTTTGTGAGGCTGGTCTTGCAAAGGTTCAACCAGTTAGAGCCCTAACTCCTTATACCATGACCTCGTTGGGGACATGCAAAGAAAAATAGAGAAAGAGAAGATCACTCTAATACCACTTATCCGAACTTATGCAGGAATGCAAAAAAATACAGATATAAACATAAACACATAGATGCAGTAGAAATAAAACTTCATTTCATTAATATCAAAGAACTGAAATATGCTTACATACATAATGGAAATAAACTAGCTCGGGTGATGGTAGCTTATCTATGAGAAGAGATGTGGTGGCTATATGCCTTTGAACAATGTTACAATAAGGCTCGAAGACCTATTTATCATTAAGAAACAATAAAAACCCTAAACATGTAAAAACCTAACCCTAGGAGATTAAGCACCAAAACTATGGGCCCCGTTGTGTAAATTGGTACACCAACTTCCTGGGGTCGTAACTTTGACATATGATCTCGGTTTGATGTGCATGATACCTCGTTAGAAAGATCTATCCGAGGACTACAACTTTCAACTACAAATGTGAGTATGAACCTCACAGTACCCCATTTTCCAAAAAAATGTCATTTAGGGCCTCAAAACAGCTCTGGAAGTTGACCAGAAAAAACTGTCGTAAACAATAAAATGTGCTACAATTAAGGAAACGGAAATTGTGCGATGATTAAGGAAACTAAAAGAAACAATGGTGGGGGTCCAACTGGAATAGGCGAGTGGCCACCAATATCCACCTGGATCGATCACATAGGTTCTCATAACTATACAAGAAGAGTTGTTGTCCCTCTATTAGACATTGCTAATCCTATGAACAAGTTGAGCTAGTCATTGTTGTTAAATAAGAGAGCATAAACATAGTTTCCCATATGAATCATGTTCCTAATGTTGAACAACACAATGCGGTCATTCATTAAAATGTATAGACACACAAGCTCGCATACTAAAGGAGGGACTTCCACTCTCCACCCTGTTGAAAAATGTAACTAGGTTCGGTCTTCATAATGTCTACTGTATTCATGATTTTATGTATTTGATGAAAAGATAACAAGAAATTTACTATTTTCATTCTTTGTGCATGGGTTTCATGTTCAAGGTAAATTTATTTGTAGGTCAAGCACCCATTGAGTGCTTCTAGGTTTGTCATAGAATTATGAAGTCAAAAGAGTCATTTTCATACATGTAAGAACCCGTTGGTCATCTTGTCTTATGTAAAATAAATTTATTTGAGTCATAAAAGACCCTCTAAGACCTTGTCAACAAGCTGCAACAAGTTGTCCTACATGAAAGATCAAGTTAGCCTCATGGAGGCAATTCATACCTCTAGAAAGCCTATATGGTAGAAATTTTGAATAATATAACACTTATTCATAGAGATTATCCTGATTATACACTATTTGCAGAATGCATGCATAATACATACCTCCTCTACGTTGATCATCAATTTGCAGAATTAAAGAAACAATCGCATGTGCACATTGAAACATCAATTACACATATCAACACAGTATATCACGGGGAAAGCATACAGCTGAAAACCCCTCAACTATCTGTATATTACATTGATTGAGAACATGTAACAATACATAGTACAATACTGCTCGCAAGTACTCAATACTATCTCCACCTGTTACACACAAACTAGCTCAGATCTGAATCAATCACAGGTTCAAATCTCCTCCGCTGCTTGCCTGCCTCCACTGCACAATCCTACATGAGAATAGATGAGAATGGCTGATCCAAACTCGTATTTCCCTTGTGTTGCACTACGCAATCCTCATTGGCAATCTCAATCCACTGATTGTGCAAATATCATGCACAACTATAGTC
>APFE031267326.1:42899-63652 GCA_000404065.3 Pinus taeda
CATGCAACTGAGTTAACTGATGTATTCATTAGTTGTATTATGAGTTAATAACTTGTGAATTAATTAATAACTAAGTCACCCAACTCATCTCTAGTCTATTTTCCAGTTAGACTAAATACAACCAGTTTAACAAAGCTAAACTGAACACAACTCCATCAACTGCACCTCCAGTCCACTAAACTCAACTCACTTGAGTTCTAACTGCAGTCCTGCATGCAAATATTAGTCATCCCATAGGTAACCACGTATTTCCTTCTGAGATCTGCATGTACCACATCCGTAGCTCATCCTGAAGTGCTCCAAGAGAATAAGACAAAGTTTATAGTCTAAATATTATTATGAGCTAATAATATTTGACTGTTCTATATTTAGGCTGAGCAGTCTAAAAATAGACTCCGCCATATGTCTAAAAATAGAGGTCAATCTATTTTTACCAACATGACCAATCATCCATAAATAGCATCCTGCAACTCATAGACCATGATCCATATGTCTAAAAATAGACATAGTCTAAAAATAGACTTTTTGCCAAAAATAACCTGCGGACCCACTTAGTGAAGGCGACTTCTTTTCACTAAGCTCCATCATCTTGTTGCATTTTCAACATATATATAAGAAGAATTCAACCTCTTGAAGAAACACACATCCAAGACATATGAAGAAGCAATAAAAATAGTTCGATCTTAAAAGGAATAAGTCATAAGGCAAGTGAAGTTCAAGAAGGAAGTTAGAATCGAAGTTTTTGGGTTTCTCTCTCTCTCTCTCTCTCAATTCTAAAGTTGTTGGAAAGTTTCTAGAATTCAAAGTTGCTAGAAAGTTGTTGGAGGACGAAATTGCTGGAAAGTTGTTGAAAGTCAAATTTGTTGGGGTTCAAAGTTGTTGGAAAAGTTTCTAGGGTCGAAGTTGCTGGAAAAGTTGGCAGGTCAAAGTTTTTGGAGAAGTTGTTGGGGTTTAAGTTGTTGTTGGAAGATCAAAGCTTGTTATTGTAAGTTGTGTAAGGAAAGCTCATCAAGAAGGAAGTTTGACTTGGTCTCGGAGGGGTCTTTGTCAAGGGTCTTAGGTCTTGGAATTCATCATTTGAAGAATCTATAAGAAGAGAATAATTATTGTAGGTTTTCCTATAAAGAGGAGAGGTTTTGGCCCTAGCTAGAAACCTACATTTTGTGTCCTCTTGTCTCTTTGATCTTCATTGTTTGGTAGTTGTTTTATAATAGAGAACACAATAATAATTAAGTGAAAGAAGAATTTAATAACAAGTACCTCAATTTAAGTTAAAATAACATCACAAATAGTTATCAAAGTAAGAGAAATCAATTAAGTTGCCCCTAGATTTCTCGACATGGTATTAGAGCTAAGGTGACAAGAGAAGAAGAGGCAGCTTGAAGATCATCCACTTGAAAGAAGGATACATAAGCGCCAAGTAAACTAAGAATCACCAAGGAGGAGTACTTATCTCAAGGTCACATCATCACAAGGATAAGAAGACCTCAAGGACCCTACCTCCTCTCAAAGAAAGAAGGACTACACATTTGAATCATCTTGAAGTCTCCACATTCTACATCACTTCATCGAAAGGCAGCAAGAAGAAGCATTACCATCATCATCAAAGAAATAAATAAGGAAGACATCATCAAGGAAGAAATCATCATCAAGAAGGCATCAAGTTGAAGATATCATCATCAAAGGAGCATATTCACTTGACAAGTAAGTATTCTATATTTTTATGTCTCAAACCTCAAACCAAATGACTTCATTCTACAAGGAGAACAATAAATTGGTTGGGACCTCGAATTAACTTGCATGGAAGAAGAGAATTGATCTAATTCTCATGGAGAATGAAGTTATTGAATATGTAAATGGCTCCATCACCAAACCATATCAAGTGAAATATCAAGCACTATCAAAGTATATGAAAGGAGAAATAAGGTCACAATGGATCCTCATAGAGTTAGTCAAGGATTCTCTCGTCGCTTATGTTGGAAAGTTGCAGATAGCGAAAGAAATCTATGAAAAATTGATGGACTTGTTTTCCGTGAGCACCGCAAGAGAAATCATATCTTTGAGAACTGAACTATATAAGATGAAAATATCTAGGGAAGAAGGAATAACATCATATTTTATGAAGGTATATGAAATTAGAGATCAACTGCAAGAACTTGGAGAAGTAATGTATGATCATGAGATGACCACAATTGTGCTCAATGCACTACCTGATGAATGGGAAACTTTGTGTCAAGCATCTACGGGAAGAAGGAAACTACTCTAATCAACAATCTGTGGTCATTATGAAAAATTGAAGAATCTAGATTAAAAGCAAAGAATGATATTGGACCAACTAAACCATCTCAAGCATATGCATCATCAATAAATAAGAAAGGAAAATTTGGGAAGTTTGAGCCTTGAAATAAGTTTCACAAGAGAATTGATATGTCAAATATCCAATGCTATTAGTGTAATGAATATGGGAATTTCAAAATAAATTGCCCTAAACTCAAGAAGGAAAACAAGAAGGGAAAGGAAAGAAATGAATCCCATGTCACCGAAGAAGTAGAAGAAGAACCCAAAAAGAAGAAGTCAAAGAAGGAAGAAGTGATAGACCTCCACTATTAGAAGGTCTATCAATGAATTTTCCTATTGCGAAAGTGCATACAAGTTAGCAAGTAAAGAGGGAAATCATCTCAAATATGATAGGATGCATTGTAGCAAGATAGATATGACATTGTCACAGAAGCATGGAAGGATAGTCGAAATAGAAGTCTATATGGTTATAATAGTCATCATGATAGAAAGGAAGTAGATCATGACATCTCCATTGAAAGAATATAAGGACAACCAAGGTAGTAGTATATATGGTTGGAAGAAAGTAATCTAGTAAGATAAAAGATAAAGAGAAATCATCATACATCATCATCATCAGGAAGGAACATTTGCAAAATGAGGATCATCAAGATCCTCCATTAGAATCTTGATTAGAAGGTTCACCTCTACTTGGAAGAAGCAAGTGTCTCGTTGATAATCTATATTCCACCTTGTGTGGGAACCACTAGTTAAGAAGGATGACGGTATGATGATCAATACATGCAACATGTCAAGTTGGTTGAAATAATTTCATCTTCAAGTAAGGACAAGAAGTTGGTGGAAGGAAGTCTAAATGGCCAAGAAAAGGCATGTATGTAGTTGGTAATAAATAGATAAAGTTATGTCATCATATGGTTACAAATAATATGAGTTAAAATGCTTTATCTCATGAGCATGCTGAAATAAGGAGATATTATTCCATTAGAATGATGCATAAAGGCATATAGACAATGTGCCTTCAACTCTTCTACAGATTGACAAGATGAAATCAACATAATATGACCTCATGGAGAATATGAGGTGGTTGGAAACTATGGTTCCTATGATAAAGGAACTATGAAAGACCCTCATAAAGCAATATGCAAAGAAAGGTGAGAGAAGAGTTTGTAAGAATAAACATCTAAAGTTTCAAGTGATCAACATCTAATAACTAGAAGGATTGGAAAATACATCTCCATGGAGAAAGATATGCAGACCCTTATGTGTTGAAATGATCAGGAGCTCGATATTGCCAAAAATTCAAAGTGTCAGAATCTTGATAAGCTTCACTTTAGATCAAAGAGCTCGTCATTCTAAATCCAACGGTGTGAACAGAACTCAAATTCGAGCTCTTATGCAGAAGTTAGAGCAAGTCAAAGTTCATGGTTGACTTAATGACATGGCAGGATTGGATGACATGGAAAATCCCTTCAACGAATGAGGAGGTGCCAAGTGTCAGGCCACCATTGGCCCCTGCATATCGCATATCGGAGAAAAAGGCAGGTCGGCGTTAAAGAATCGTCCCTTTGTGCAGAGAAGGTTGCGATGCAATGTGATTGCAATCACATATTGCATAATGTTAAGAATTGGCTCTCGCATAGTCAGGGTTGCGATGTGATACCTGCCAATATATATATATATATATAATAGTGTCACCACCAATAACACTGATTGTGATATCATATGGGGAACTTTCGAACCCAATATTGTTATATGATGTATTATATAACCCTAGCGGGTTCATTGCTATGTATGGACTTTAATATCCACTGATGGAAAGTGCCGATTGCGATAGGAATGTTGGATGCAATGCTTTATGCATTGATATTTATAATCCTGGCAGGTCTGTGTTATCACAGATTGCAAGTTGGGTTGATATGCCAAAGGTTTAAGCACTGATTGCGATTACGATGGGGTTCCTGGATGCGATATGTTATATATTGTTATGTAAGGGTCTGTACGTTGATGGACTTCGCCGATTGCAATATCCGACAGGGAGTACGGAACCGTATCATGTTCCACCGGACCACCACTCTGCATGTGACCATTGAGCCCTTAACTGCGAGATAGGCAAGAATGATGGCAAAACCGCTGATTTTGGCAGAGCTGCCAGTTTTAATTGTGCATAATGAATTTAACTGTTAGTAAGCCAGATTTGGACAGGAAAATTATGGAAAGAATGACAAAATTCATATCTAAGGAAATTTTCGACAAAATGGGATGCAAAAATAGGCTAAATTGCCATTTTTGGACATTCTGAACTCATTGGAACAAGTTTCAAGATCAAAGGAACACTTCTGGATAGGCTTTTTGCAAAGTGAAGCCTATGGGTGCCCTGGTAAACCAAAGTGTTGATTCAGTTTATGGAGGAGTTCCAAGATGGAGATGACCTTGCAGGGATCTTCCAACGTCCATATGTTTTCTGCATCAACCATTACAACAATGTTGTAGCTTTATTTCTTCTTTTCTCTATATGTGTGGGGAGAAAGAGAATTGTTTAAGTACTTCATGTGGATTGTAGTACTGTTTATGTTCTTGGAAGTTGGAGTATGTGCTCTTGGTATAATACGCATGTGTTTGTTGAAGATTTACATGTTTAATTGTAGGTTAACATGTGCATGGAGTGAGAACTTTTGTAGGAAGTTGTTTCTTTGAAGGAGAAACTAGCCATTCCATTTCAACAGCTTATGTACTCTTCTTTTCTTGATATTGAGCATAATGAGAAGGGGTCATGCCATTAGAGATGATACAAGGAGATGTAGCCTAGGAGGGGTGAACTCCTTTATCAATGGTTGGTGTATTAATGTTTGATGCATGCTTCCATTCAGTGTTTTGGTTTCATGTTTTAAGTTTTCTTCATGAAACTAAATTAAGTAAAAACACATAAAATTCATGCTTTTACTTGCAATTTTGGAGTCAAACCTCAAACACATTTTTTTTATTCTGATGAGGGGAATTAGAACAACATTACTAATCTTTCCCAATTCACATCATGAAAAAAGGAAAACCTTGGTGATATATGTCTTGGAGAGGGCTTCATACAAAATGCAAAAGGATGTTGATGCAAGAAGCTTATGTTATGATGAAAGGCCATCGATAACGAAGAGGTAAATTTGATTTAATGTTCATTTTTATTTTTGAAAAACAACTGGTTGGGTTGAAACAAGGCTCCTGAAGGAAGGTTGTAGAAGTCACCTACAACAAGTACTCATGAGATTGGATAAAATATCTTGAAAGAAACATGATTTGGAAGAGGTATTTGTATGAAGGATAGCCATATGTGGAATAGAAGATCACTTTCCAATGAAAAGAAGGTCATTGGTTCAATAAGATGTTTTTTTGAAGGGAAGTGATGATGAAGATGACTGATGCCCTAAAATAATAAGGCTTCATGATGAAGAAGTTGAAGTTCATGACATGATGCCGGAAGGAGCAGCCCTACAAGCAGCTAATAGTACCATGATCTCCACCAAAGAGCATATATTTGTTGTTGGAAACAAGTCCCTAGTTGAGAGGGAGCTTGGGAAAGTCCTTTGTTAGAAATGGAGATTGGGTGTATTCCTTTTATAGTAATGAGTCGATGCTCCCTAGTTGAGAGGGAGAGATAGACATGTCATTCTTGTCTTTGTGTTATGAACAAAGAATGGAGGATTGGGTAAGAATATGAGATTGATTCTCATACTCTTTGAGGATGTGGTAGGGCATCCAATAGAGTAGTCGAAGAGGAAATTCCTTGAGGGTGTGATATTCCAAGACAGGAATGGTCCTAAAAGGACATACCTTGTGGACATCTGGATGGGGTATATGCCTTAAGAGACAATAATGATGGTGTATATCAGTCATTATCTTGCCAACATTATGCTCTGATCTTGTGGAGAGACAAAGTTGTTAGTCAAGGCCTTGCTATGATACAATGCTAGTTGGTATGATGAGATGTAATGAGATAAGCTGAAATAATATCTTATAAGATGTCTTACCAACCCAGCTCTTCTTTTGAGAATTCTTTAGTATGAGAATGTTCAAGTACCATGTATGGATTATGAATACCTCCCTAGTTAAGAGGGAGTGTTGAAATGTGTAACTAGGTTCAGTCTTCATAATGTCTATTGTATTCGTGATTTTATGTATTTGATGGAAAGAGAAAAAGAAATTTATTATTTTCATTCTTGATGCATGGGTTTCATGCTGAAGGTAAATTTATTTGTAGGTCAAGAACCCATTAAGTGCTTCTAGGTTTGTCATAGAATTATAAAGTCAAAAGAGTCATTTTCATACATGGAAGACCCCTTTGGGCATCTTGTATTATGTAAAAGAAATTTATTTGAGTCATAAAAGACCCTCCAAGACCTTGTCAACGACCTGCAACAAGTCGGCCTCATGGAGACAATTCATACCCCTAGAAAGCCTATATATAAGAGGCATTTGACCTCATTTGAAACACACATCCAAGAAATACGAAGAAGCAATAAAAAGAGTTTGATTTTAAAAGGAAGAAGTCCTAAGGCAAGCAGAGTTCAAGAAGGACACTAGAATTAAAATTTTTGGGTCTCTCTCTCTCTCTTAAAGTGCAACAAAATTATAAAGTTGTTGTAAAGTTACTAGAGGATGAAGTTGTTGGAAAGTTGTTGGAGGACAAAATTTGTAGAAATTTGTTGAAAGTCGAAGTTGTTAGAAAGTTGTTTGGGTTCGAAGCTGCTAGAAAAGTTGTTGGGGTTGAAGTTGTTGGAAAAGTTGCTAGGTCAAAGTTGTTGGGGTTGAAGTTATTGTTGGAAGGTCAAATTTTGTTGTCGTAAGCTATGTAAGGAAAGCTCATCAAGAAGGAATGTTGACTTGTTCTTGGAGGGGTCTTTGTCAAGGGTCTTAGGTCTTGGGATTCGTCATTTGAAGATTCTATATGAAGAGAAGGATTCTTGTGGGTTTTCCTCTCAAGAGAAGAGGTTTTTTCCCTGGCTAGAAGCCTACATTGTGTCCACTTGTCTCTTTTATCTTCATTGTTTGGTAGTTGTTTGATGATAGAGAACACAATAATAATCAAGTGAAAAAGCACCTCAAGTTAAGTTAAAAGAATGCCATAAGAAGTTATCAAAGTAAGAGAAGTCATCTAATTAAGTTTCCCCTAGATTTCTCAACACACCCAACCATAGGCCAACTACACAACAACTTTCTTGCAATTGATCACCCCTGAGCCAAATCTAGTGTTTGAGGAAATTCTTGCTAAGGAAATTCATAATAAAGGCTTGGTTAAACACTCGGAATATGGAGCCCACTATATAGGTGGTTTATCAATTGTTATTTAACAACAAACACCAATATGGTTGATTAGTTGTACCTATAACAAGAATTAGGGTGGTTTATCAGTTGGTCCTAACAATAAGCACCACAGTGATCCACTCTTTCTTTTGAGTTCGTTCATAAGGTTTCACCCAAGGTTCAAATAGGGTATTGGGTTAAACACACAGAATATGGAATTCATTGTCCAGGTGGTTTGTCAACTACCATGTAACAGTGAGAACCAATTTGGTTTATCAGTAGTACTTACAAAAAGCACCATGGTGATAATTAGTTGTTCCTAGTAGTAAGCACCATAGTGGCCCACTCTTTCCTCTGAGTTCATTCATAGGGGTTCACCAAGGGTTCAGATGGGGTATTGTTCAGTATTAGGAGTTGGAATCCACTATCTAGGTGATTTATCAACTATCTTTTCATTGTAAGTACCACAAGGGTCTGATGTCCACTATCCAGGTGGTTTATCAACTACTCAGAAAGCACCATAGTGACCCATAATTTCTTGTCTGGGTGTTTTATCAAGTATATAACAAACACCATAGTGATTCAGTCTTCCATTGAGCCTCCCACTAATCCACACAAGATTAGACAACACAGTGCACTGACCTGAAACATAGTTCACATGTGATTCACCTAAAACTCTAAAGGATTTCACACAAGGTTTAGATGGGGTACCGCTTAGTCTCAAGAGTTGGAATCCTCTATCTAGGTTGTTTATCAGTTGTCTTTTCATAGTAAGCACCACATGGATTTGATGTCCAATTTCTAGGTGATCTATCAACTACCCAATAATAACGATAGTAACCCATAATTTCATGTCCAGTGGATTTTTATTAGCTATATAACAAAAACCAAAGTGGTTCATTCTTGCACTAAGCCTCCCACTGATCCACACAGGTTTAGGAAACACATTCTATTGAGCTCACACACAGTTCATAGGGGATTCACTCAAAATCACACTTAAAGATTTAACTCATGCATATGGCTCTGTATACTAGCTCGAACACGACTTTGTCTTCTACTCCCAATGCCCAAAAACTCCCACATGCTCCAACAATTAGCTGGCCACAATCAAAAGGGAGAAAAACTATATCTAGGAGAGGACTCAAATGATCTTAATCAACAAAAGAGAGCTTGCAAACTAGGAAGCTAACCAACAAGAGTCCACACCTCGCCAACTAGGGTTTAGATTTATTTCCAAAGTAGTTATGTTTTTTTAACTCTTTTAATTAAATTGATTAAAAGATTCATCTTAACTCTAGATCTACCAAGGGTTGAGAGGGATCAAATTTATTTTCACTCTAAAAGAGGTTTGCATCTCAAGAGATTTGATCCCACTTGAGTTTTCTAGATGCAAAGTTAAGATGGATTATAATTAATTGTAATTATAAATATAATTATTAATCTTAAGTTTATGTTTATGTTTATTTTAGTTTTATGTATTTGACAAGCCAAAATGTTTTGTGATAATTTTAAGTTTAATTTTATTTTGACCTACTCAAAATGTTAAACAGTACAACATTTCTACCATACTGGGCTAGAGAGCTTCTCGGGCACAATAAAAAAAGGGTGTAGTCTACTTATAGACGAAGTGGCCTTTTTCATGACATTTTTTCGAGAAATGACTTGCTTTTCGGGTGCAATAAAAAAAAAAAAGAAGGTGTATTCTAACTTATAGACAAAATGGCCTTTTTCATGATATTTTTTCGATGAAATGACCTTTTTTCATGACATATTTTTGACAGAATTTTAACCAAAATTTAAAACTTGAGTTTAAGTTGTTTTAATTTGTAGAGTTCGAATGGCCTTTGGGTTTTTCAAGCTATTGCATCCATTTATGCATTAAAAAATGTGTTTTAAACAACAACAAAAATGACATTCTTGCTTGAAATTATATAATCGAATTTCAGTGAAAAAGACTATTTCATCTATAAGTTACACTACACCTAAAATATTTTCATATGACCAAAATGTCATATGAAGTGAGTTACGATTTTTTTGGCATGTGGTATCAATAAGACATAATATTGGCCCATGGTATTGTAAGAAATCCTATTATTATACAGATTAAGAATCTCCATCGTAAAGTAGCTCGACTTGTAGATATGATGATTTTCCATCCTATCCATCGGGGTTGAAGTCCCTGACAACATGGCCTCTCATAGTAAGGTTGGATGGATAGGCATCCCACTGGAGTCTAGGATCCTGACTCTAGTTCTAGTGGTCTCCAGATGTCCCGGTCCAAGGCTGAACTATGAGTTTTTGATATATGTGATATATATGACTTGTGGGTTATTGCATATATCTTGGGAGGTTACTAGTTCCCTATCAAAATTTTATCTTTGAAAGTAGGGGTAAATCTCCATAATTAAGAATCTTGTTCCATGCTTTTTTTAAATGTATATATTTTTTAATATATATTAATTATTTTTATAAATTAATAATATTTAAAATAAAGTTATAATTTAATTAGTTTTTATAATTTTTTAAATAATAATGAATTAAGTATTTTGATATTTATTATGGACTGATAAGTGAGTGTTTTGATATTTAGGCTGATAGGCCTTTCTTTTGAATTAGTCCACCCCTTGTTTTCATGTATACTTCTTGTTTCAGTCTCACATCTGGGAACAACTTTTTAGGCCCACCCTTTGCTTTCCACTTGACATTTGTGCACACCATTTTTATGCCGGAGTTCCAGGAGGGTCCGATGGATCAAATCGTACATAGAAGACGAAATTGTTAGTCATTTATGCTTCCTGTTAACGCTATGTCAAATATCGAAAAATGTTGGCTTGTTGGGGCCTGACCCAAGTTCAGAGTTAATTAGTTAAGCAAATCCCTATACTATTGGCCCTTTTGGCAATAGTCCGCAGAGCGCGGACTAAGGTCTCACCCGAAGTAGCATGGGGGGGTGTTGGAACTAGGTTTCTGCACCCTTGAGATGTCTAAGGGTGTGGTTTGATCCAACTGTTCGTCCTTGCGCGCAGGTTACTTCGCACACTTCCCTGTTCCTCCCGCCTTGATACACTGGCTTCGCATAGCCCTAAGCGGGGGCTGTGGAGCTTTTGCATTGCTAGAGAAGTGCTTTGTGCTATTCCCTTAAGACACACCTGAGATCTTACTTATCTTCTTATATCAGTTAATTACCTTTGCGTACATGGATGTCTTATGTTATATTTATTTATACAAAACATTCATATGAGTTCGCGTAGAAAATAAATAGTACACTTGCAATTTATACCCAATCATCCATTAAAATAGGACAAGATACACAGAAATATGGTAAGCTTCTCTTTATTGATTCTTCCAATAGTTACAGACTCAACCTACCCTGCGCACTCAGCTGTGGACTACTAGGCCTCTACGCACTCAGCTGTAGAGCCTTCTCCTACTCTACAACCCCAAGACACCTTTTACACTTCGACTCATTATTATTCTATTGTTAGTTATCCCCTCTTCTTCTTAGAGCCTTAATCTATTTATACAATCCCATGGTCCGCGGACCATGGGTAGGTCTATCAAGCCAACATTACATTACAAAAACTAGGGCAGACAACCTTGTGACTCTATTATGATTTCGTGCTCCGCACCCATAATTCGCGTAGCTTTTACAAGGATTTTGTCAAAATTTCGGCTTTAAGCACCAAAACATGCCTTGGGGGGATTCCATGCCCAATAGGCCCACAACACAAACAATGTGACTCACCCTCGAGTCACTCTGTCGGCACAGAGATCTTTGCGCAGAGTCCCTCCAACTCTACTTGAACCGCTGCAAGGTCGGCAACGCACTGAGCTGCTTCCTGTTGGATCTGATGTATGTTTTTTTCTGATATCGTGGTGTCAGAAGTGCTTTTGTGCATCTGTACTTGTGTCCCCTACATTTGGGTGAGATTTCCTTCAATTGTTGTTGTGATGGTGAAGGCCTCATCAATCCAAGGCTAGATGCGTGCCTTCAGGACTGCTTCCTTGTGTCATGCCGCATCCACATGTTCTTTCAGCGCTTTGGCCTGTTGCATCCACACGAGCCTCCGAGTTAGGGCCACCATCTGAACAGTTCCTTTGACACTATCATATCGCTATTGGATTTCTCGCGCCTCTGTCTCTAAGCGTTGAATGTTGGGGTCCTTCTCAAGATTTGTAAGAACCTCAAATGACTCCTCCAACATGCCGGTGCAATCTCTCACTGCACCGTCGATCTCATGCAGTCCCACTGTAATAGCGCTGGCGCGTTGTTCTCTTACTTCTAGAGGGGTGGACGACTACGCCTTCAACCGCAGCTATGCAATCTGAAGGTTTATCTCCAGTTGAACCTGTTCATTTCCTCCCACGCCTCACGCACCCCTGCTGCTAGCCTGTGGATGCGTACCTTTACTGGTGTGTCCGTTGGGATGGCTAGCTTAGGGACACTTTGACAAGCTTCATCTAGTACTTGTACTACCTGCCAATTCTGCGACACCACTTCATCATGCTGCAAGCCCAACTGTTCCATGTTGATTCTCTGCTCGCTAAAGAATTGCAGTGCACGGCTCTCCCTAGCCCACAGTTCTGCAGTTATCCCATCCTGCAGAACATATCATGTCTCCCACAGGAGTGCAGCCATGTTGATGCCGATACCCTTCAATGTGCCAATCGTAGGCCTGTTGGCCTCATTTGTTGTCACCAGTGCCCCTTCCCGTATCACTATGTTATTCATCACCCGAGCACGCAACATCTATTCTGCTGCCGTTGTTCCAACTGCGAGGCTGGTCGAAAGGGTACCAGCCTGAGGAGTGCGCAATTGCAACTCATACAACTGCACTCGGAGGGCCCCCAACACAATCTGGTTCACCTTCATAAAATTTTATAGGGCCTCGGAGGTGACATCGCGCATAGTCTCACCGATGTCGTGCAGATCACCCTCGGATAGGGTGATCGGGTCAATAGACACTTTCGATGCCTTGACCTTCTTCTGCGGCCTCGTTTACTCGGTCGGGTGTTGGTGCTTCAGCTTGGTTAACGTGGTTTGTGGGTCCTTTCCTCCCTCTTCTTCCTCTGCTTCCTTCTCATGCGAAGGCGATGTTTGGTCCTCGCGCAACTTTGCGGTTACCTCCTGCGCTACTGCTGCTACGGCCTTTTTCTATTCAGTTGTTTTCTGTGCAATTTCCTATGCCTCCTGCGCTTCTGCTACCTCTGCCTCCTTCCTTATCTTCTCTGCCAACTGGGCCATGCACAGTTTGGCCTCCTCTTTCCTCCTCTGTGCCGCCGACTTCACTATTTCCATGATGTCTGGAGCACGCCACTCCGACGGCCATGTCTCTAGTACATTGAATATTACATCTTCTGTGACTACAAAGGGTAGCTCTCTCCATTACTTGGTCAAGTCCTTGCGCGCTCTGATGTATATGCTGTGGATGTCCACTTTAAACTCTGCAAAACTCTGCAGGCTGTTGTAGATAGTGGGTGACAACCACGACTTGTGGTTGATCCCCATTCTGAGGTTCATCTCCATGAACACCCAGAATATCTTACTGTCGCGGATCCCATTTGCTTCCTTTGTGGCCCAGAGCAAAGCATAATTCACGGCCTCCGACAGATCCCTGTTAATTATGAGGAATTAACTATCCTTCGGCAATTCCCCGACCACGAGCACTATGGATAGCAGAAGCCATGCATAGTGCAATGTTCTGCCTTATTCTTGGGTCTCGTGGCAATTTTCCAGGAACTCCTTGCAGAGGAAATCGGACCAGTTAAAATGGACCCCCTCCGCGCACTTCTCAGGCAGTGTTACCACTGGTGTAGGTACCTCATCCGCGCGGCACTTGCACATAACCTTACTAGCCAGTATTTGGGTCACCACTTTCATTGCTTTGTCATTGATGTTGGATATGGCGTAGCCCCTTTTCTTCTTTGTCAACTTGTACTTCTTCTTAATGGCCTTCGCGATGGCCAAGTCACTGCTCTTCCCCTTCGAGATGTCTGCAGGGTCCTCTCCTTTGCGCAACAGCTGGGTAATGTGGTGAATCAGATCTTCCATAATGGGGATGGGCTCCTCAAGCCATAAACAACCACCATGCACCAGGCAGAGTAGTTTTCTAATGACAAAAATTGTTACTGGGGCGCGGTGGAAATGTGGCACCCAGAGTAGGTTAAGTAGCCCTGCCTTTTCCACTCTGCGCAACCACTTTTGCGGCTCTAATTATGTAACCCCCGTCATGGTGTTTTGCTTAGGCTTCATGAGGTGCGTGATCTCAAGGTGAGGGAACTTCTCGTGGTCAGCGAGGTCCCAATATTCAAATTTTAAGCTCGACACTTGTCCTAGATGCATGCCCTAAAAAATGATGTTGTCTGGAGGAGCGGGGTCTGGAGCGAGCTCTTGGTCTCGTCAAGGTCCTTGGGCACTTTAGTCTTCCCCTTCCGTAGGGGGATATAGGTGGGAAACTTTGTTGGAGGGTGCATAGGCTCAGTTTCCTCCTCCATGCCTTCGTCCTCGTCTTCTTCGATGATAAGATCCTCCAGGTCTTCTTCTTCCCCATTAGTTTCGATGGTAACAATTTTCCCCTTTTCTTCCATCGATACCTTGGTGCGCAGCGGGTTCCGTAGGGACACATGTATGGGAACTATTGCTTGTTTGTCCTTCTTTGGTCTTGGCGTGCGCAGTGATTTCAAGATTTCTGCCATAATCCCAGTGTCTTCCAGGGAATCCCCCATAGTCAGGGCCTACGCAGCCTCTTCAGCGGTCATCTCTATTATTTCCATAACTTCCTCAATTGTTGCCATCATGTCCATCCAGAAATCTATCCCTCGCGAACTTAGGGGCTCAATCAACGCTCGGGACAAAACAAACAGGGCTCTACTCAATTCGCAAATGACCAAGTGTTGTTTGCTAACAACCCTTTGTAATTTATAGTTCCTTTTGAATTTGAATTTGACCGTTCCCCCCAAATCTGGTTCATTAATGCTCCCTTGGTGGCAGATTTTCTCAAATCTTGCCCATAAACCGTGTCTTAAATTCCTGCCGCCTGCTCCATTTGGTCTCAAGTTGAGCATCACATCATGAATAGTGACTCCAATGGTCACTTTTCGGCCAACCTGCGCGGCAGCGCAACCCCCCGTGTGCAGTCGCGGACCTTGTGACTCTTTGCTTTTGCGCGCAGTTCCAACATTGCGCAGCTCTCGGGCAGAATAGTTTATAGTCCCGCGCCACTTGAGCACTAAGACTGCACTTCCCTCGGCTAGTCAGGTGGCCGCTCCACCTGTGTATGATTCCCTTTGGTCATTCATCATTCTTCCTGGGAAATACCCACCTTTTATCATTACTGGCAGCGTTGCACACCTCATCATCTACAGAGCACCACCCTGGTTACTTTGCTTAGTAATATGGGGTCCAAGCCAAGACATCTGACTGATCAATTCGTGATGATAGTCCTCAAACTTGTCAATGTGATCATGCGCACCCTATTTTGTCACCCTGGTCTTCTTATCGAGAAAATTGTCCTGTATCCCGTCCTCCAGCTTCTTGACTTCCGCTTCTACCAAAGCGTTTTTCTGCCTTAATCGCACCCTTTCTCTCTCAAGTTCTTGGAGCCTAAAATTTCCCTGTTGGATTTCTTCCTCAAGTCCCAATCATTCTGCTTCTTTCGGCTGTGCGATCCCTTCTTTCCAGGCTTTTCAAACCATCGTATCTACTGGTGCTACTATGCGCAGACTAGGCCTTTCATTCTCCATGGGGATTACAACGTTTGCTTCATACTCTAGCCTCAGAGGTGCCTGCGTCATTAGGTTCTTGCACGCGGTCCTATACGCCCATAGAACCGTTGGTACACGCAAGTCCTAGTCAGTCCGCTTCACATTGTGGACCTTGTTTAGCGCTTCGCTTACTTTTTTAAAGGCTTCTGCATTGATATCCTTTTGTGCACTTGGTCTTTCCATAATTTGTGGTTCCAACCGGAGGGGTCATTTGCGTCATTGCTTTGCCCGCACCTTCTTACTGACCGTGTCTCCTAACACAAAGACTGTGTGCATCCGTGCAGGTTTCGCACCGAATGCCTGTATCCATTTGGATAGGTGGGCATGCGAACCGTTTCGTGCCTCAATCTTGTTTGTTAATCGCATCTGAGGCTTTCCAAATCGCATGTGCATCATTCTTCTGTAATCGCACCAGCCCTCAAAACTTCTTTGGTGCGTACCCCACCACCTTGCGGGTGTAGCACGTAGTACCCATTTCAGAGCGTCAAAATTTTGTTGTTGTGGCACTTCTTTTTCAAATATGTTCAGGAAGTCATCCAACTCACTTAACCCACCATATGTAGGCAAATATCTTAACTCTATTGCTAGTGTAGCGATCTCGCCATCATGTTGCAGTTCAATGTGGTTACCTCATGTAACTAGTTCTACCATCGTTCTATTTCCTCATCTAACTCTAATTTGCAGGAGTTTTCGCTCTCCCATGAGATTCGCCCATCTGTGGTAGGATTCACTTAGTCTTGATCTTGCATGGTTATCTTGTAGATGCAGTCCAAGTCATCGTCGTTGTCGTAGTTGCGCACTGGCTCCATGTAGTACGATCCTTCTGCAAGGTCCAAAGGTACAACCATGCGCATAGACTTTTTCTCAAAAATCATATTGCGCTTCTTCAAATTTATCACCTGATTCATGTCAGTGGCCCAATCTATTCCCAATAGCACAGGGTAGGGATTGTTGTCATCAACAATCTCCATCACTTCAAAATCTGCTAGCGCACTTGCTCCTTCGATATCTACTATGATTCCCTGCAATCTCCCCATAGGGAGGATCTTTCGCTGGTTTTCCATTCACAGTTGGATAGGAGACCATTGTAGTGTAGGCTTTCCCATGCACTCCCATGTCTACTTCGATAGGACGTTCGCATCTGAACCTAGATCTAGAATCACTTGGTCCATCTCATATTCCCCAATCTGCACGGTCAATCTCATCTCCCTTCCCATTTGCGTTGTGTGCTTTTCGAGCTTTCGGACTACACGCGGTTCTCCTTGCACATTCCCAACACATCTATTTATGAGTTCCTGTAGCCCCTTTACAGCCTTGTTGTCGCACAACAACTTCATTCATGTTTCCACGAACGTTGTTGGCATTGATGGGTCCATTTTCGGCTCCGGTCTGTCTTTACTCCTTGAAGTGGAGACCTCAGCGAAGCTCTTCTTGGCTTCCATGAAGGTTTCCTTAGCGCGCTCCAAATCGAACTCTAGTTCCTTCGTTTGAGCCTTGCAAACCCAAGTACTTTCTTCAGGCTGCTTGCCTTTGTCATCCCCTGTCGTAATTCCACTTCGGAGCACAATATTTACATTATGGTCTACCTCGCGTGGCTCAGACCTCATCATTTGCAAGTTCTGAGTCAGGGGAGGTTGGAGTGCTTCTTTATCGAGCAACCTCACTATCAGTGTGGGGCAATCCTCCGTCTCATGATCGAAAAATGTATAATACGAACATGATGGTCGCGTTGGATTCGTACAATCGCAGGCATAATGTCTTGGTCCTCTGTAATTGTAACATATTAGCTGTCCGCGACCTCTTCCTAGTCCTCCTCCATCTCGGCCTCGTCCGCGCCCCTGAAATCCGGTTCGCTCCATCCCTACATTCTGCTCAAGGGGCCGCGTTCAGGCCTGAACTATATAGGTAGGGGTCCAGTCCATCATCAGCTCATAACTTCTATAGGTGCGCTCATCATGTCCCACTGACCTATAGAAATTACAGAAAAACTGTTACGAATTCTGTGTGTACTTCTGCAATAAATGGCAGTTATATGTAGCATGTTTTCCTCCTATTTGAAAAATCACGCACCATAATGCAGGCGCCACACTTAGTCTTGCTTGTGCCTCTGGTCTTAATGGCATTGGTCCTCCTCCTGCAAGGTAATTCGTGAACACTGAGCAGTGGTCGTTGTCATGTCCCTGACCTTTGCACTTTACGCACCATACCTCCTTGCGCACTTCTGGGCTACATGTCTTGTCTTGTTTGAAACTCTGCATCTCAAGGAACAAGTTTTTCAACTACACTTGGATTTGCAGAACTCCCAGGTTAGGATTGTGTATTGAGGTCTTGTGCAGCCTCATTGTGATCTCCAAGGCCTTGGCCTGAGTGGTTAGCCTCTGTTGCGACAACGCGTTCCTTAGATGCGGCGTTAGCGACGCTATAAACCATGTGCGGTGTTGTCCATCTGTCAAGGTCATATTAGCTTCATGAATTGTACACTTCAGTGTCTGATCTAATTCCTAAGGGGTCTTACCTTGAAGCATCGCAGTTTCCTTGAACTTAATGATTGACTATGTCTTTGACTTCGGCCAGCTAAATTCTTTGTTCAGCGCAACTTGGATATTTGTGATCCCCGCATTTGGATTTTCATTGGAATGCTTAATGTACCAGGTCAGCGCGCGATCCTACAAAGCGCTGACCATCGTCGCTTTATTTATATTGTCATCCATGACTCCTTGTGCCTCCCATACAGCTCTTATCACGAACCAAAACAGGTCCAAATATTCATTCCCTATTCCATTGAACACTAGAAATTTTATCGCAGTTGCCATACCGATTCGCGGTGGTGGCGGAGGTGGTATGGACGAAGATGGGGGTGAAGATGGTGAAACTGGCGGTGGTGTGGGTGGGAATGGTATGCGCGGAATCCTATGCCTTGTCAAACTGATCGCACTTCTTGGGGATACCTTCGCAATCTCTTCCTTGGCCCCTCACAGAGGTGAAATCAAGGGGCTAGTTACTATTTCGGTACTACCTTCATTTATGTAGAATCTCCCACTTCGCATAGCCCCAAACATCAATTTATTTGCATAACCTGTTTTTTGCACAGTAGCATTTTAATCCAAGTGTTCAAAGATTTAACGTACTTACCTCGCGTTCCTTTGAGGAAGTGTCATTCTACCTCACTATAACTGACTGAAGTATCTACCGCGAACTCGGTGATGAATCCTCCTATAATTCGATCGAGCCAGTGATCAACAGCATGCACGATATTATCCTCTGAAAGTTCCATTCTGCACACCAATTCTCAAGTCCACACAATAGGTCTATTGAGCTTACACCTTCCTTGGTTATCTGCTAGCTTCACAAACCACTCATATAGCTCAGTAGGGAAAGATGCAAAGAAAATTTCATGGATCTCTGTATATAAGTAGCAGTCTAACCACTCTTCCTTTAATAGTCGTGGATCCCTGTTTTCCTGCACCGTGAACTCGTGAATCTTTTTGTCCAACCAATCTTCAATTCCTTTCTTTGTCGGATTCCAGTGATACAACATCAGACATCTCTATGCAGATCCTGGTCCCGACAACGAAATAATTTGTTGGCTTGTTGCGGCCTGACCCAGGTTTGGAGATAATTAGCTAAGAAAATCCCTATACTACTAGCCCTTTCGACAATATTCCACGGAGCGCAAACTGAGGTCTCACACGAAGTAGTATGGGGGGGTGCTGGAACCAGGTTTCCGCACCCTTGAGATGTCTGAGGGTCTGGTTCGATATAACTATTCGTCCTTGCATGCAGGTTACTTCACGCACTTCCTGTTTGTTACCCCCTGATACATTGCCTTCGTGCAGCCCTAACGGGGGTTGTGGAGCTTCCACGCTACTAGAGCAGTGCTCTGCGCTATTCCCTTAAGACGCACTCGAGATCTTACTTATCTACTTATATCAGTTAATTACCTTCATGTACATGGATGTCTTATGTTATATTTATTTATACAAAACATTCATATGAGTTCGTGCAGCAAATAAACAACACACTTGCAATTTATACCCAATCATACATTAAAACAGGACAAAATACATAGAAATATGTTAAACTTCTCTTTATTGATTCTTCCAACAGTTACAGACTCAACCTACCCTGCGCACTCAGCTGCAGGGGTCCGCGCACTCAGTTGTGGACTACTAGGCCTCTGTGTACTCAGATGCAGAGCCTTCTCCTAATCTACGACCCCAAGACACCTTTTCCAATTCGACGCAATTACTTCGACTCATTATTCTTCTATTCTTAGTTATCCTCTCTTCTTCTTAGAGCCTCGCTCTATTTATACAATCCCATGGTTCGTAGACCATGGGTAGGTCTATCAAGCTGACATTACATTACAAAAACTAGGGAAGTCAACCCTGTGACTCTATTATGATTTCGTGCTACATGCCCATAATACACTGAGCTTTTACAAGGATTTGGTCAAAACTTGTGCTTCAAGCCCCAAAACATGCCTTGGGATGATTCCATGGCCAACAAAGAATTATCATATAAATCCTCTCAAGCTCAATCACCCTATCGTTGCCTCCTCCACCTCCCTTTATGTTCAGTAGGAGTAGAGCAATGAGAGTATATTCCAGCGAATTATGCGAGGAAGATGTGTTGTCACGAAAATTTATGTGTCCACCCCCAGGCTCTGGAATCTAAGATGTATCACCCAAAACCAGTGGCGTCAAGATCATGCAATGCCAGATCCCAAGTTACATATGAGGGGACTTTCTTGTTCATCAATGGGCAATGACAGGCTGGCAATGTGGTCTCAAGGTTGTCCGTTCGTTGCACTGGCTGATGACAGGGACTCATTGGGTTGATGGAGCCTTCATAGAAACCCTGCCAGCGTGGCCACGACGAGGATGATTCTAGTTGGGCTCTTTGTTAAGAGTATTTCGGCTTTGCCCGGATGTATCACCGGTCCATGCTAATGAACATGCTCCCGTGGTCGAAAAGTAACCAGAGTTCATAATCCTAGCTTACGTTGAACCCTGGATTGGAAGAAGTTGAGGAGAATGATGAGAATTGTCGTGGCTAAATTTTTTCAGGAATGAAAGCAGTTTCATTGGGGGTTATCATTGCACATGACAAGTTTTCATAATTATAATTATAATAATAATTATTATTATTATTATTAAACTTGAGGCATATTTGGCTCTTTATTTGCAATTTTAGCTCTTAAAGCACAATGCAATATGCTTCATCAATTGGTTCCTAATTGAAACAACGACTTCCAATTTTGTAGCCCTAAGTAGTGAAATGTTAATGGCATCAACCTGATGCCTGGTGAACAACAAGATTAGTGGTTGCATGTGCCATGATTGGGGTTGTAGCATCTATTGGATGAAGGGATCTATATATGTGCTTTTTGTGCAACTTTT
>APFE031267342.1:0-10535 GCA_000404065.3 Pinus taeda
TAGTAGTATTTGATATATGGGTTGTAATTTATTATAATCTATATAATATGTAATATTGGGTGGATTAATTACTTAAATATGTTTTATGTTTTGAAGTTCTTTTTAATTATGAATGGAGATTCTTTTGAATAATATCTAGGTTTTGAATAATGTGCATAATTATATTTTGTGTAGCCACTATGAGAGGAAAATCAATTACATATTTTCGAACTATAAATGTAATGAATAGAAACTGTTTTGAACAATATATTACTAAGCTATCATTTCTGTAGTTACCATGAGAGAAAAATCAATTACATACTTTTAGGGTAATAACTTTCATATGAGGAAACATATCAGGTATGGGAAGACAAAATAATCACATGGTAAGAATTGAAGTGAGAAAATAATCACATAATCACAAAACCAACTTAATTTCTAGTGGGAATATAATATCTTGTTTAGAAGTAGACTTTATCACTCTAATACCTTCCATGTTTAGCTGCCCATAGGGTACATCAAATGCATGCAATCAAAACTTATTTCAAAATACATTTCTAAGCTAGAGCTCTATGTTTATTTCCTTATTACAGCAATGTAGATTTAGAACATTCCTAATGAGCTAAGTTAATACCCTAATCTTTGGAACATTCCTACTAAGTCTATCTATGCACTCTGCTGCAAGCAACAATAGTATTAATTTGTCTCCTCCTCCTGATAGAAAACTCAACACTTCATTCTTAGATCTGAACTGACGCCCTGTCATGGGTTCATAATAAAGCTGTAAATAAACACACAATTGTGATTGTCAGATATAATAATATAATTCTCAACTACATTAAGAGGAATTAACTTTTAAATATTAGAAATCACTAATAAGTTGAAATTCTCAATGGTGCCTACTTCAAATATACTATTTTGTTACTTGACAATTTTTTTGAAATTTTGCTATACAAAGGTATTTAAAAATAAAACACAAGCACTGCATCCTTGGCCTTAGGAGGAGAACAATACCTTATCAATCTTTCCACTCCTTCTTACTCTTACTTCATAGCCCCACCCTTCTGGGAGCCAATAAGGCCTCTGGTCATTCCTTTCTGCCATGTGTTTGGCCTGTACCATGCAGTGTTATAAAATTTAATTTCCCAAAGTATTTTGGCATTTCCTTTATTTTTATAGTGAGTTGATTCATTTAATATAAAAAAAAATGCCCCTTCCAATTAGATTCACCAAAATCTGTCCAAATTTGGAAGAAATGAGATATTGAAGAGATGTGTAAGGGAGGATGGGGTTTTTGACTGCATGTGAGTATGCCATGATGGACCCTATGGGGGCCACCTTGTTTCTAAGAGAAAAACCTTCAAAATTCTTCATGTTGGCTACTATTTGTCTACTCTACACTAACATGATATGAGGTACACTAGGGGATGTGATGAGTGCCAAAAGAGACCAAAAGGATACTAAATTATGAAATGATTGTGCAAACTCAAGTGACCCTTGAGCCATTTGAGAAGTGGGACATGGATTTCATTGGACCAATTGATCCCCATCCAAATAAAAGAGATACATCATTATGTGCACTAATTATTTGATAATGTGGTCTAAAGTAAAGCCAATAAAGGAAGCAACATAGCACAAGGTGGCCAAGTTTCTACCTGAAAACATCTTTTGTGAAGGGAGGGGCTCAATTCACTTCACTTCAAATTTAATTGAGGGAATCATGGAGCAACATCATATAAGCAACAAAAAATTCACTCCATATCATCCTCCAACAAATGGGTAGCTCCACCTCATGAATAGAGATTTAGAGAAAATATTGAATACATTTTTCAATAGCACCATAAGTGATTGGCCAACCTCACTTTGGACTCCACTTGGGCCAATAATACTAGGTAGAAAACCACCAGTAGTTTCACCCCCTCTGAGTTGGTTTATGGAAATAAGGCATTGTTGTCTATTAATAATGAGTACAACACCCTAAGAATGGAAAAAAAATTGGACTGAGACATCACTAATGTCCAGAAAGATAGCTTGCAACAACTCAATGCTCTTGATGAGCTTAGAACTTAGGCCCTCATGCATAGTGAGGCGATCCAATCTACATGACAAAAAAATCAGAATGAATAAGGAACCATCATTTCCTTGATTTTGGGAAGCTACAAGATTTTCTAGAAGTTACTACAAAATCATTAGCCAAAATAACTAAACTTTAAAATAAACTTCCATCCTTAAAATTTTCCCTAATAAAAAATAATAACTAAAAGCAAATTAATTATCTATCAATCTATTTCTTCTAAACTAACTATACTATATTGTTTCTTATAAACTAACTATTCTATATTTTGTCACATTCTTGTTTCGCTCAGAGTCAGGCCTCTACCACTATGATCTGCTATTACTCATAGTACATGGGGCCAGACAAGCATCTTGCTGGCAACGAGGGATGGAATATTGACGAAGTGCGAAATTTTTTATTACACAATAGGAACAATACATCATCGAGTGAAGGGACATGGTTGTCTAGTCCGCGTTTCTTCCCATAAGGGCTTAACGGGAGGCTCTATCCCGCAAAAAAATCATCTTCGTACATTCCATAGACTATCCCTATAGACGGTAGTTGATAGCACAGTGTTGATTGGCCACAGGTAACGGGAGAATCTTCCTTGGATGTCGATTGGCCACAGGGAGGGGGTTTATGCTGCTAGCAAGAATTCCATTGCATTGAAAGTGGTGTCCGGGAAGCCACCTCTCACGCTCAAAGATGATTCCTAGCGGAAAATCTTGAAAAGGATTAAATTGAAGGCATTAATGGCCGGCGGAACCATTTGAGAACTAACGGAGAACAAATGAAGCCATGGGTGGAGGCATGGTGTTTCAACCTTCTTTTTAAAGGAGGGATCTGCATATATTTCTTGTGCACTACAGAATAATGAAGCAATGGATGGAGGTTTGGTGTTGGAGGAATCTGCATACATTTCTTGTGCATTACAGACTAATGAAGTAATGGGTGGAGGCTTGGTGTTTTTTAGTGAGATTAACTTTCTTTTTAATGGAAGGATCTATATACATTTCTTGTGCACTGAGTAGTAATGAAGCAATAGGTGGAGTTTTGGTTTTTTTAAGGCCCTAAATATAGTCCAAAGATGTTATGCTCTTAACCTGCAAATGATACCCAAATACACAATATGCGAAGAAAGGAGACCTATCTAAGAAAATATACCAAGAACAAATAATTTAGATAGTAATGTTTACTTGCCTCTTCCAGTAGCAACCTCCGAGCAATGTCCAATAGTCTTCCAGTAGCAGCAACCTCGCAGCAACGTCCAATAGTCTTCCAGTAGCAACCTGGCAACCTGGCAGCAACTTTATAGTAGACCTGGCTAGATTACAAAAATAAGGCACAATGCTCCTAGCATTAAGTTTCTATCCTTTATATATATTACTCCTACTTGTAATACCAAGGGCCAATATAGTGTATTACTAATACCATCTATCTAATACTACTTCCCATTTGCAACTAACTAGGGTTCCTTTATTAATTGCTGATTAACCAATTATAATTATTAATATGGTGTTTATTGACTCTTGACTATGACGTGGTCTAGGGTTACGGTGCGACCCTAACAAAATATCAACATTTTTTCTATATATATATATATAATTACCTTAAAAATGGATCACTAAATATAAAAAAATGTTTTATTTATTTACCATACCTCTAGTTTATTTATATTTTTATTAATTTAACATAACTCTTTTATAAATATGGTATTTGACACATATGATTTATATTTTTATTAATTTAGCATAACTCTTTTATAAATATGGTATTTGACACATAGGATTCACTTGAATAAAACATTTTTTTAAATTTCTTAAATAGAAAGAGCTTTATGGACTAAATATAAAAAGAGATTTTATTTATTTACCATACCTCTAGTTTATTTATATCTTTATTTATTTACCATAGTAAGTATAAAAATATATTTTATTTATTTCCCATACTTCCACTTTATTTATATTTTTATTTATTTACACCCTTGCTTGTCTTAAATATGATGTGACTTAAAGAGTAAATATAAAAAAATGTTTTATTTATTTACGACACCCCTTGTTTAGTTATATTTTTATTAATTTACTGTAACTCTTTTATAAATATGGTATTTGGGCGGTTATGGACTAAATATAAAAAGAGGTTTTATTATTTAACATAACTCTAGTTTATTTATATTTTTATTTATTTACCATACCTTTTGAGTAAGTATATAAATAGATTTTATTTATTTACCATACTTCCTCTTTATTTATATTTTTATTTATTGATACCAAATACAACCTCCCAAACCACCTACCAAGCCATAAAATGGGCGATTGCAAACAAATTTAACATTGCAAAGGAGAAAATGGGCGAGTGCAATGGAATATAACTTCCCAAGCTAGGGGAATCAGGTCAAATGGGACTTTTCATAGCTTATTCGCCCCTTTTTCTAAGCTAAAATGAAAAAAATAATTATTTTTTAAATAAAAGTTGGGCTAAAAATATTAAATGAACATTTTATAAAAAGTTTGCCCCTCTCAAATGAAAACCCCTTAAATGTTTCCCTTCGGCTAAAATTTGCCCCTAAATTTACCATGTCCTCCACTTTTCTCCATACACTACTTCAAACATACTCATTTGTAGTGATGTGTGGTAACCATTGTTATAAGAAAATTCTACCAAATGTATGTGGTTCTCCCATTTGGATGGCTATTTCATTACGTAGTCCGCACATATCTTCCACTACCTCAGTTTCCCCATCGGTTTGGGAGTGGTAAGAAGTGCTAAAATGTAGTTGGGTGCCTAAACCTTCAAAAAAGGATTTTGAGAAAGCTCATGTGAATTTTACATCATGATAAAAAAATATGACCTTTGGTAATCCATGTAATTTAAAAATGGTTTGAGTGAATATATTAGCAATTTGTACAACCTTATAGGTATTGTAGTGGTACGAAGTGAGGAGACTTGCTCAACTTATCCACAACCACCATTATTGAATCATTCTTCTATTTTGACTTAGGTAGTCCCTTAATAAAATCGATGGAAATGGTTTCCCACTTCCATTCGAAAATAGGCAAAGGGTGTAACAAACGGGCTCGATGACTATACTCTACTTTTACTTGCGGATGACTATACTCTACTTTTACTTGCAGCTAAGTATTGGATCACTTCTTTCTTCATACGAGGCCATAAATATTCATTTCTAAGTGTGGTAATTAGTTTATGATATCCACGATGGTCCGCATACAAATTTTTATGATGTTCATCTAGAATTAAGTCTTTAACATTTTTTTGGTTAGGTACATATATTCTCTTCTTATAAATCACCATGCATTCATGATTTATTTTATATCCCACTTGCTATTCATTGTCATTTAAAAAAAATTCTTGTTGGCATAAAAATTTATATTATGGATGAGACGTGCCTGCCTCCTTAATCAACTCATTAAAGTGAGTTCGTGCTTCTTTGAATGAGACTTCATATACAATGTACTTTCCGACTTAATGTGTTTGCGACCTGGTTTTCTTTGCCTTTCAAGTGTTTTATTTCAAAATGAAATCCACTTAGAAAATCGACCCAATGAGCTTGCCTAGCATTCAAAGTGGGTTGTATAAAATAGTTAGTTAAACTATGATGATTAGTCATTAGAAGAAATTTCTTACCCATCAAATAATGTCGCCACATTTTTAATAAATGTATGACTACTGTTAGTTCTAAGTCATAGGCTTAGTATTTTTTCTCATGCTCCTTAAGTTTTCTAGATTCATAAGCAATTACTTCACCTTCTTACATTAGTATGCCACACACAATTTCCTTGTTGGCATCTGTACAAACCACAGTCTTTATTTTGGTTTGAAACGCTCAAAATAGGCATGGTGGTAAGTAAATGCTTACGCCGATCAAAAATATTTTGACATTCCATGGTCTACTTGAAAGTCTTTCCCTTTTTTCAGAGAGGTGATGGGGTACGCTACCGTGGAAAATCCTTCGATAAATCGCCTATAGTATCGAGCTAGACCCATGAATGACCTTATGTTCACCACATCTTTTAGTACTAGCCAATCCATTACTCTTTTTATCTTTTTGGGGTCTACAAAAATTCCATCCTTCGTAATGATATGTCCTAAATATTGGATTTGTTCCTCAAATAAGTCACATTTGTTGTATTTTGCATACAAGTGATGCTCTCTTAAAGTTGTTGATTTGGGGTAGCGTCACATGTGATATATCCATGAAATTTGTTGGAGAGGTTGGGGCATATGCGATCTCCAATACCCAGAAAGGGTTTATATTCTAAATAGATCATAAGATATTCAAATCATTAATATTTTTAATGGAGTCCCTAAGTCTAAACTTAGGGAAAATAAAATATTAATGTGTATTAATATGAATGTATTAGAGTGGTCCAAAAGACATGGATCAAATATTGGCCATTGAGATGTCAACAAGAAAAGTATAAGAGGAGGTTTGAGGGTCACTTGGAGAAGACACCAAAGTGATGAGTCATTATATTCTCTAGAGCAAGGTTTGCTAAGAGAGATAGAATGAGTGATTGGGAGAGAAACTGAGGGCATTGAGTATAGAGAGACAGAGAGGCATAGATATTGTGAGGATAACAGCAAAGAAGCCAGAGAGAGAGACACACAGCACCAGAGGGGCCATCGTAGCTGATGCAGAGGCTAAGAGAGTTGATGCAGAGCCTCCTTGGGCTATCACACGCCAAGATAGGCTGACATAGTGCTAAGACTAGGTTAGGAGAGACTCACATAGTCTATATTGGGCATACGCTAGGGTTTCTGGGGCAAATTGGTGCTAAATAGCTGCCGAAAGGATTATCGAGGGTTTCAACGAGTAGATTTTTCAAAAACAGAGAGTATTACTGCTAAATAAATTCTCTCTTGGGTAGGATAGTTTCAACACCGAGATTGTACTATGATATTGCTTAATAAGAAAAACCCTTAGATAGTTGCATCGATTTTCTCGCATCAGGTATTTTTGGGGACAGTAGTCCAAAAATAATGGTGTCATATGGTGTGTTTGTTCTTGTTTCTTTTAGTTGTTGATCTGTAATATGTTGAGCATGCACTAGTGTTTATTTTTAGTATTTACATTGTAAATAACTTGTTAAGTAAAAGTAACAAGTAGGTAGAATAAATTAGATAAAGTGCATGGAGGGTTTCTAATTGAGTAAAATTAGAAATTTCAACAAAAGTTTGCAGAATTATATGGAGATGTTCTTTGTGCTCTTCTACATTCTGAGAGTAAATTAATATGTCATCGATAAAAACCAACACAAATTTATCCAAATACTGATGGAATATATTGTTCATGAGACACGAAAATTGTGGGGGCATTAGTTAGCCCAAAGGGCAACACAACGAACTCATAATGTCCATAGAGAGTTCTAAAATCTATCTTAGCTATTTCATCCTCCTTAACTCTGATATGGTAATAACCGGAACGAAGGTCGATCTTTAAAAACATGGTTTCACCCAGCACCTTATCAAATAGCTCGTCTATACGATGTAAGGAGTACTTATTTTTTATGGTTAGTTTTTTTAATTGCTAGTAATGCATGCACATTCGTAGGGTTCCATCGTTCTTCTTAACGAAGAGTACCGTGGCTCCCCAAGGTGATGGAATTGGGCATATGTACTTTTTATCAAGCAGTTCTTGTAGCTGGATCTTTAGCTTTGTCAACTCTGGTATGCTCATGCGATTTGGGGCTCGTGATATCGGGGCAGCTCCCACAATTAATTCAATGGTTAAATCTATGTCTCTTTTGGAGGAAGTCCCCAAATTTCTTCAGGAAACACATCTGGAAAATTATGTATTATAGGTATATTTTCTAAAGAAACATATTTTCTCTTTGAATTGGCATATCCTACCAATACTCGATATATTTTACATCCCTTTCAGATGCATTTTTCTAATTGAGAGTTGGTTACCGTTCTTAATTTTAAAGTTCTAATTATGCCTTGAATTTCCTGCCTCTTTCCCTCTTCATCCATATAACTAATGGTTTTGGTTTTACAGTTAATGAGGGACCAATGCATTTCCAACGAGTCCATACCTGTAAGGATATCATAAGATCCTAAGGGCAATACATTCAGGTCTACCACAAGAGAGTGACCAATTAATTGTAAGGGGAAACTGTTGACCTTGGCCAACACCGTTCCTTTTTTCCTTGTAGCTAGCTATGCTAACCAAGGACTCTTAAACTTAACAACTTGCAAAAAAAATTGTTCCACTAACTTAGGGCTAGTATAACTCAAAATAACTCTTGGATCAATAAAAATAGATAGATTTTGATCTCAAATTTTACCATCAAATTCTATCATGTATGGCTGGTATTCCGCTTGATGGTCTTCGAGGGCATCATTAATTTTTGGAATGTTTCTTTCTACTTCTCCCACAGGTGATGCTTTCTCAATTTGTGCAACGTGATGAGTTCTGTTGTGATGGGGACAATTTTTAACATAAAGTGGTCCTCCACATCCCCAACACTATACTCGAGGTCTAGATGTTATATCCACTTCAGTTATTTCTCACTCCTCAGTAGTCTTAGACTCATTTGGAAATTTAAATCTGGGTTGATTTCTATTCATGTTTCCATTTGCTTTTCGTTTATGGGGTCCCTTGCTAATCACAACTTTATTTCCCTTGTTGTTGGAATTTAATTCCCCTTTTATCAACCTATCTTTTCCCCACATCTCCCTTTTGTCTGTATTGCTGATAGCAAATCCAAGATTTTCATATAACTTTATCCATGGCTTTTGGGTTATTTAACTAGCGATGCTCTTTCATGAACAATGATAGGCTGCTGATAAATCATTGTGTTTTCTCCTTTTCCTCTCGTATGTAAGGAACATATCGAAGAAAGGATGTAAATTTTTCTATGAATTCATCCATAGTCATCTGTTCCAATCGAAGATCATGGAATTCCTTTTCTTTTCCATCATAAAATATTTCAGTTAGATACCTCTCCTTAAAATATTTTTGAAACTTTTCCCAAGTTATACTTTGCTCATTCACTCCACACATAGATTTTACCTCCTCCCACCATAGGGTGGCTTTCCCTTGCAACTCAAAGATGGCCAATTGAGCTTTTAAGTTATGGTAATATTCATATAGATGGAAATATTTATTCATATTAATAAGCCAAGCTTTAGCTGCCTCCTCCTATTCACCATCGAAGAGGGACAGTTTAATTATCTGAAATTCTCCTTGCAGTCCTACCCTTTGTCTTTTCTGCATTTTGCGTTATGATGCATTATCATACGTTTCCTCCTAATTTTCCTCACCGCATTCCATTTCCAAGTTCTCGGTTCAAAATTCTTTCTCTCCAGTCATGTTCCCATGCTCTGGGCTGGGTATTGGTTGTCACTGATTCTATCTATCAAATTGACTCTTCATAATATTTTCCTGCTCCTACATCAGCCTTTCATTATCTGTCTGTAACCGGGCCATCTCATCCTTCAGTTCTTGCTTAGTTTCCAAGATGGTAGTATTAATGTTGTGTGGTTCTTCCCCTAACTTTACCCATACCTCAGGATTGGCTTCTTGAAAAGATGTCGGTCGTGTTCCTATTTTGGACCTATGGGGTGTAAATCTAGTCCTCCTCGTTCTCGTTGTTCTCCTTTTTCTTTCTATATATATATATATATGCCTTCTTCTACCACCTAATATATGTATATGTTTGAGATGTTGTGTCAAATGTTTCTTTAGAAAAAAAAGAAAAATCTACTTTTAAAACAATGTAGGCCATAAAAAAAATTCTTAATTTTTCACCTTTATTTTACATGATACTTTATATAGTGAGATAAAGTAAATAGAATTTAAAAAAGAAAGAGAAAAATTATTGAGATATGTAATTCCTTCATTGAGCCTAGATCTAATTCTTTTAGTATGCTAGAAATGTATAACTTAATGTAACCTAAATATCTTATCTAGGTGAAAATAAAATAAAATAACAAAATAATGAAATAAAAATTACTCTTTTTAAAAAAAAAAAAAAAAAGGACATATACATAATTAGGTGTAGAAAATGATGGCATTCCATGTAGTCATTAAAGTAAAAAAAAAAATTTATTGATATGCTAGAGGTATTGTGCATTTGTGTGGATATGATGAGAGGTGGGGGAAATATGATGAAAAATGTAATTATTACATTTTATCTATTATTTGTGCCTACCTATTTCCACTTTTTAATAGGTTTATTAAGAAAAATATAATATTATAATATTACATTTCACCTAATATTTCCAACTCAAGTTGTCCACTTCTTATTGTATTTTTTTGTTTATACTTGAAGTTTGTAAGTAAACAAATTCAATTATAAAATTACAAAATATTGAGTAAAATGTAATATTTAGGTTGAGGTATGACAATAAATATTAAGTAAAATGTAATAATATTACATTCTAGTTAGTATTTCTCCCATCCCTATTGAGTTTTATTGGGTGTGAATGGTAATCAATATTGTAATAACTATATTTTATCCAAGATTTGCCCTCA
>APFE031267343.1:1562-86356 GCA_000404065.3 Pinus taeda
ATACCCAGAACACAGAATAGCAATGATTTTATTATTCAGAGAGTAATGTTCACTTGCCTCTTCGAGGGGGCAACCTCCAATAGAGCTGAGCTCGATTACAAAATAAGACACGATGCTCCTCGTAGGGAGTCTCTATCCTTTATATATGACTCCTACATGCAATACCATGGGCCAATACCATTGTATTACTAATACCCTCTATCTAATACTACGGTCCATTTGCAACTAACTGTGGTTCCGTTATTAATTGCGGATTAACCACTTACAATTATTCATATGGGCTTTATTGACTCTTGACTATGACGTGGTCCCATTACATAGATAAGGGGGTTAGGGTGGGACCCTAACACTCCACAGACCTTTCAAGCTCAAAGGAAACCTTTCCGACCTCTCCTGCAAGCCAATTCTTTCTTAACAGTTTGTTTTGTTTTACAGATGATCAGAAGACCCCAGCCTTGGATAAACAGTCTTAATACTAGTCATAAGACATGTTTACTCCAAGATTGTTATCAGGTCTATTCAAATAGAGATGGAAGGTAAAAGGACACAGTAAAGAGAAATCAAAGAGTATCCGGATTAAAGAGTATCAGATTGAAGACCAAATCAAGTAAATCAACTAGCATGAAGATAAACAACAAGGAAGACAGTTACAAAACAGAACATACAAGTTCATGACAAAGTGAAGACAGATTAAAAACATACCGGTAAAAGTAAAAAGTAAACAGTAAACAGTAAACATGAAGACATTACGGGTTAAACAAAGATGAAAACACTTTCACCAGCGATAATGAAGTTTATCCAAAGTAAAAGTGAAAAACAATCAAAAGAAGTTTAAGGTCAAAAGATGAAATAAGAGCAAAAATGGTACATTCTTCCAGAAATTTCCTGTTTAAGTCATAGTTTTGCAGAAACTATTGTGGCCCATCCAAGAAGTATTTTGAAAAATTGGAGGAGGTTTTTGTTCCTAACGGGCTAATCTACAAAAGCCAATCTCACTTTTTACACAGGTATTACCAAAAGGGAGATAAGTGCATGTCTTCACAACCTATTTTTCAGTTTGTGCAAAGTCCCGCTTTTGACATATTTGTGCAGAGAATATTGTGAACAACTGGAGCTAATTTTGGGAAACTGAAAGAGGTTTATCTCAAAAAAAATCTTATGTACAAAAACCTCTTTCACTTTTTACATATCTATCACGGATTGAGATATAAAAGCATATCATTGGACCCTAAGTTTGTAGAATTTATGGGGCAGAATGCACAAAGAAAGGATGCAGTTAGTCACTAGGATGCCTCATCATCAACTAAGAGTTGCTATCAAATTCAACTTTATCTTGTTTGTCACCATAAATCCATAGAAATAGTGCCAAATAGATTCATTAGTTTTGAATGTCCTTTATTTAAGTTCTATTAATGTAAACAGTTGGAGATATTTGTGAAACTAATCTTGATATTTTTTCAAGATATTTCAGTTTACGATTAGTATAAATACTTCTTCATTTGAAGTATTTTGGGTGTGGATTCATATACATTGCTGTAATATTGATTATTTTGGAATAAAGTGTTGTTGGACCAACTTTGTGTGGCTTGCTGGATAAAGAATTAATGCAAAGGACTTTCCACAGATTTCTCGAATCAAACATCGGATCAATAAGTCCTCTATACCTTGTGTTTTAAAGTTTTCCTTGTTTCTTATATCATCTATGTTTCATATCTGAATGATAAACGAAAAAGAGTAATTCAGAATATGCTTGATTGCACTCTGTTTTCAATCGTTATTATTCTCTATGTTCTCTTCTGAATTAGAATAAACAGTGAAATCTTAATTGCTCCTGTTTTCTAGTTTGTTCACTTTGATTATTTATTAAAGAATACTTAACTGCTTTTATTAATAATCATCAAAGTTCCCTTTTTCAAAAGGCTGAAGGATTCTTAACTACCCTTCACCCATTTTGAAACCATTCCATTTATTCCAAATCTTTATTTGTTCCTTGTTTGACCATCTTGCTCTGTAAAACCATCATTTGTTAAGAAACCTAATCCAGTCAAGCCATTTTCTTTGATTCCATTAGCCCAATGCCTAAACTAGTCAGTCCCACCCCTCCGTTATTGAATCTCACCACCCAAACTCAAACAAAACTCCTAAACTTCATAACTAGCCTAATATCTTTCAAAACAAAGCTAAAACTTAAAGAGATAGCCCTCTCTGGATACAGATTGGCTAGATTCTGTATCTAAAAGATTAGTTTGTGGTTACCTCAAACCCCTTTCCCCTTCTTACAACTTCTGGGAAAATCTGAGTGATAATAGAGTGCACATATCCTTGTATGACAAAAAACATAATCCATGTACATCTTCACCATTTTCAACACTAAATGAAGCGGCCAACACCATCTTGACACCGGGCCCGGAGACGTAGTCCACACTAGACGAACTCCGTTATCAATGTCTCTTGTTTATGATTTGTTGATCGTCATTATGTTTCCCTTTGCTTAAGCATGTGTATATGTTCATTTATGCTCTTATAAAATGCAATTCTGACTACATCACGGAAGAAAAATATCTTGGTTAAATCCGAGAGTTGAGTCAACTTGGATCACCCTTCATCTCCACCTAAGAAGTTGTATTAGGTCCCTAATTAAGAGGGAGTTTGGAAACAAGTTTCTTACTTGAAGAAACTTGGAAATTCCTAAGCCAAGAGGGGACTTATGTACATTCCTCCCGTATGAATGAGTACATTCCTTTATTCGAATAGACATGACCTCCCTAAATAAGAGGGAGAGGTAGACACATCATTCTTGTCTTCACTTGGGAAGACATAATCGAGGATTGCGTAAGCATTTAGCATTCGATTCTCTTTGAGGATGTATTAGGGCATCCATGATTTCAATAGTCATAGACGACCAATATTGTTTGAGGACTGGGAATCCAAGATAAGAATACTCATGTTGGAACTCACCCTCGTAACTTGGGTGGGGTGTGTTCCGAGAGAGACAATGATTAGGGTGTACATACATCGTTGGTCTTGCCAGCATTGTGCTAGGTTCTCATGGAGAGATAAAGTTGTTAGTCAAGGCCTTGTTATGTGACAATGCTAGTTGATATGATGCTATACAAATGGGTAACCAATCTGACTCTTCTTATGAAAAATTCTTCAGATTGAGAATGAACAAGTACCATTAAGAATACCTCCCTAGTTAAGAGGGAGTGTTGAAAAATGTAACTAGGTTCTGTCTTCATAATGACATGTGTAATTGTGATTTTATGTAATTAATAAAAAGTAGAAAAATAAAATTATTATTGTAATGCTTATCTCATGGGTTTCACGAGCAAGGAATTTTATTTTTATTATGACTCCCATTGTGAGTCCTTAGGATTGGTCATAAAGTCAAATTGAGTTAATGTCCTATATGAAGGACCCTTCTTGGGCATATTACATTTTGTAACAATCATTAGATAAGTATAATTAGCCCTCCAAGACCAAGCAAGTATCCTTCTCAAGTCAACTTCAAAATGAAATAATATAAACCCTCTAAGGACATGCCAGCTCACATACACTCATGTCGGCTAATTACAAAGGCAAACCACTATAAATAGGCGACTTGGCCTAAATTCAGTGGGAAAAATTTCAGCGATACAGTTTTGTCAAGATTTGAAGTTTGAGGGTCATCAAGGGAGCCGAATTACTAGAGATGAATAAACAAAGAGCGACGAGGTATTTTGTGTTGATTTATGACTGTTTTGTGGGTCAACTTACCTCCACACACATGAAATTACAGACTTGTATATTACAACAGTGAAGGTCGAGGAAAGGTGAAGTCTATTGAAGCAGTAAAGGCTAAGAAGAGAACTCTAAGTCGAGAAGGAGGAAGGAGAATAAGGTTACTATCATTGACTAAGGATCTTGTGTCTTGGTCTTGGAGTGATAGATAGGTCAAGCGTCTTGGTATTCGTCAATTGGAATCTCTATAAGATGAATTTGTTCGGGTTTTCCTCTCAAAGAGTGAGATGTTTTGGCCCTTGTGATAGCCTATATTCTTTGTCTCTTGTCTCTTTATGGTTTATGCATCGGTAGTTGTTTGATGAAGAAGAAAAATAATAACCTAAGTAAAAGAAGATCCTAATCTGAAGAAGTAAAAAGCACTCACAAGCAGTCACCAATAGAAGAGAAATCACCTAATCTCTATGCCCTATATTTCTCAACAACTTTGTCCCTTTGCAGGTAGAGGTAATCCTTTTAAAGAAGTGGAATAACCCACTTGTGGTCCTACACTGCTGCCAAGGTTGAGAGGGAGAAGCAGGAGGGGAGGAGGAGCCAAAAATCAACCAAGGCAAAGAGGTGCTAAATTGTTCTCTCATGACTCATTGGTGACCTATTTCAATGCCATTCCTCTGGAGACACGCTAGGAGATTTGTGAGCTGGAAATTAAAGCTAGGGAGGAGAGACAATCTCTCTCAGACTCAAAATTGTTGGAGGACATGTCTAAATGGGTTCCTAACCCTGGTAATATGAGAGGAAGGTGCAAGCAATACCTAAATTAAGTAGTTATGCATTGGAAAATGAAAACGCTTTTGTGGTTGCTATTAAGAGACAAATAAGTTGAAAAATATAATATTTTCGCCTCGATTGAAAACGTGAAAAGGATGTTGAGGAACCCGAGGTTCTATGTGGACACCCCTGGATTGACATATGAACAAACTTCACTTTTGTGTTTGCGATGACAAAGTTCAATTTGAAGAAGGGGCTCTTAACATTTCCTTGGGCCTGTTATGTGTGTAGTCATTGTGAAAATACATGGTTGTTTATGTTGGGTGCGATAAGTGCAAGTCTAATTGGAGTTGTCTAGTTTCAGTGGTTTTTTGGTGCAGGGGTCGAGAAGCTTTTCCTCCCTCTCGCCGCCTGGATGTCAATGATGTAATATGGCTTTGTAAAGTAATATACACATTTTAATTTACAAAAGAAGACAATTAAACCACATTAGAAAGAGGTACACTTTATTTCATTTTTATAAAGCTTGGACAAAAACAATAAAATCTAAGTGATATCATTTTACAACAACATGCAAGCAATGGAACACTCACTTGTTATATAAAAAAAGCTACAAACTCATTGATGCACATTATTAAGGATTATGTCTCACATAGACCCCTAAAATAGTAGTTAATAATAATTATATGAAGAGGAAGCTAATTATGTGTTGAAAATGGTTTAAAGCTTCTTTGGCCAAGTTCTTGTCTTGTGTTGATTGTGTTCTATTTATTAACAATACCGTGGAACGAAGATTCTTCTATGGATGCCTATGTGAAGAAAAAGAGTGCATTTTCTTTAATAGTAGTGACATGTCCCCCAACATAATCTATTTTAGAAAATGAAGTCGCTGTTATGTGGATAGTGGATAGTGATTTGATATTAGGCATTGTATGAAAAATGACAAGGCATTATGTCTAATAAAACCCGAATTATATTTTAGTGAATAAAATTTAGAAAAAGCTTAATATACAAGTTGATATATTATATGAGCCCCATTATTTGTAAATAATTTCTTAGTAATTCCACTTTGGGGTTTTGCTAATAAAACCATGCAAATTATTATGAAAAAACAAATCTCGATTAGTTTTAGTAAACTCCATCAATTTATCACTAGAATATAGCTTAACATATACTATGAGTGATTATATTATTTTTAAAGAGTATGGATGTTTCAACATGGTTCTAGTTAGTTGGCCTTAAGGTATAACCTTATTATCATTTTTTTTCTTTTTCTTATATAATAAAACTAATCTCCTTTTTTATTACCTTTTTTGTTTTGTTAGAGTGGATTGAATTCTTAGGATATTTGCTTAAAAGATTCCAAAGTAGAACCACAAAGAATGTGTTGGGAAATTGAGTTTGAATTAGTGAGGGTAATTTTTATTAATACATTATTGTAGCATGATTCAACCACTTATAGATAACAAGCTTTGGGATAACATAGAGTTGAGATTGTATATATATACACGAGAGTCATGACCTCTTATTCTAAAAGTTGAATTTGTATGTTTACTTTACAATACCAAAATGACCTCGTAAGAACGATTTTGGTCAAAATATGAGTTGAAGTCCATATAATTTGAACCTTGATACAAGGTATGAAATTCCTTGCTCTCCATCATTAGTCATCATTAATTTAACATACACTATGCATATTTTTGTGCAATATGAGAATAATTATCTTCATGGCAGATTGGTGCGTTCCATCCACTCTACACATATTATTCATAATTTCACTAAGGAAAAAATTTCATAGGGATACCTAATGGACATGTCCTTGCATTTATGGATAACATCCCTAGTAAACCCATCATCGTAAACTAATACATCCTAAATAAGGGTACTCAAATCGAGAACATGTCCTTGGTGACAACGGGTGGAGCTAATCCCTTGGGCTAGTGTTGTGTGTGTATGTGGGCATGAGGACGCAATGAAGATGGTTTGCCTCAGTCTCCTTTGTCTTTATAGTTTTAAGAGATCGCAAGATCAAGTCATATGGAAGGTGACCCTATGCTTTCTCACTGAAGAATCCACCATTAAAACACTTCAATTTATATGTCATGTTACAACCTTATGAGATTACCACTCCACCACTCCTAAATAAGTTTGAAGGGTTTGTCCCATCCAAAAGATGGAAGCGTGCTTCAATATCAAAGTAAAAAAATAAATGAGATTCCATTATTAAATCACTTCAATTTATGTCATTCTACAACCTTAATAGTGAGATTATCACTCCACCACTCCCAAATAAGTTTGAAGGGTTTGTCCCATCCAAAAGATGTAAGAACACTTCAATATCAATGTCAAAAAAATTGATTTGGGCTCGCCTAGATTACCTAACCACATCACCATGGTAAAAAGAGAAAATATCAATATAAAATAAAAATATAATTAAAAAAAACAAATGGGTGCTACAACAAAATGATCTTTTAAAAAATACTTTGAGAATTTTTGATGTAATAAATTATTTATATTTTTAACTTAACAAAACAGTTAAAAAATCCCAATCACCTCAAAATAGTTGTCATCTATGAATAATGAAGCTTTCAACGCTGAACATATAATTAAGAGATGTCTAACTATTCTATGTTTTGGCTTTTTTTTTTTGTTATTTAAAATGCATCTTTGAATGCATAAATAAATCCAGTATTTCAAAAAACTTACTATACTTTAGAATTGTGTAAATCTGAGTGATGTCATTCTGCACCATGAGAGCAACATAAAACCTACTAATATGAGTAATGCCATTCTACAACATGAGAGCAACATAAAACCTACTTAGAAAACCCTATAAACTTCAACTTGAGATGGATGTGGATTTGTTGACTTTTATATTTTATATTTTTTTAATTGACATCTTAGATTGATTCTCAAGGGAATATGCTCAACATATGCTTAGTCTGAATTCATATTAGGGGTTGTAGTGTGTTACAAAGCTTGTTAAGTTGCATTGATTTTTAATAGATTTAAAAAATTAAATTCTTGCCAAGGGGCTCCCCGCTCATCAATTTCCTAGAGATTTGAGATTATTCCAATTCTAATAAGCTCCTCTATGATAAGTTCCTCATTATTATTTATAATATTCATTTATATATAAGCAAATTTTATTTAACAAAATGGTCTATTACTTTTAATAAATTTTAAAAATTACATTGGTGTAAGTGGCTTCCCGCCCACCAATTCCTAGGGATTTGAGATTATTCCAATTCTAATATATTCCTCCATAATAAGTTCCTAGTTATTATTTATAACAGTCATTTATATATAAGCAAGTTTTATTTAGCAAAATGATCCATTTTACAATAAGATGTATAATTTTTATTTTTTATTTTTTTATTTTTTTTTCAAAGTTAAAGTTGACCCATAACCTTTTTATACATGGTTAATGTAAATGTGTGCATTAGTAAGACATTCTTCACGATGCAAGAGGTAGAGATGAGTATCAAGAAGATGAGTATCAAGAAGTTGGGTGCTGGAAAAAAAAAAATATTTAGCTGAACTCTGAGCAGAGTATCTAAAGTGGGGCTTAAAGATTCTTGCACTTCACATTACAAAAATTTTCAGCAACATCATACATCAAGGGTTCCCCACAGATTGGACAAATAGTCTTGCAACATCAATAATCCCTCCAGTTATAGGACCATAATGATAAACCCCTTGTTTGCAAAGTTATTTAGAAGCATGCTAGAAAATAAAATTAGCAAGTGGGCAGAAGAAAGAGATAAGCGTGCTAAAGGGCAAGCAGGTTTTAGACCTAAAAATTCCACAATTAATCATTGTATAACTTTAAGGCACATCATTGAAAAAGTTTGGGAGAAAAAAGAAGAAGCCTTTTGTTGCTTTGTTGATTTTAGAAAAGTGTTTGACACGATTCCTAGGGATAAGTTGTGGCACAAAATGGAGAAATTTGGGGTTCCTAAACATTTGAGAGCAGCTGTGCATACGCTGTATGAAGAGGCGAAAGTTAAAATTAGAACTTCAACAGGAATTTCTGAAAGTTTTAGAAGCGATATTGGGGTCAAGCAAGGTTGCCCATTGTCTTCTACCCTTTTTGGTTTATATATCGACAAGCTTGAGGAGTGGTTAAATTCGCAAGTGGGTGAAGGTACCAATTTGAGCAAGTTTGTTATAAGGCTTCCTTTGTATGCAGATGACCTTATTCTGACTGCTAAATCTGCTCTTGGTTTAAAAGAAAACTTACTATCCCTTCAGCGTTTTTGTAGAAGGGTGGGGATGCACGATCAATATTAGCAAAATGAAAGTAGTGTTTGTCTCTATAAAGAGAAAACATAACCAACATAAGTTCTACTTTGAAGCCAACATTCTCGAAGAAGTTGCGATTACAAATACCTCAAAATTGACTGCAACAAAAATTTAAGCTGGGATGACTGTAGAAAGAAAAGAACTTTGGGGGGTTGGAAAACATTTTATGCTTTTCAAAATAGATGTAGAGAGGCAGAGTTATGGGACTGGAAAATCACTCAAACTCTTTTTAGGCTTCTAGTGATTCTGATGATTCTCTATGGTCGTGAACTGTGGGCCAATAGTACATTCGACATGCAGTGGAAACAAATTGAGAAAATTCAGAAGCGTTTGATTACAAACAAATTCAAAATTAAAAGTGCAATTCCTTATGCTATCTTATTAAGTGAAATATGGGCTGCTCCTATTGAAGCAATTGCTATGGTGCGAGTCATAAGGTATTTAAAATTGTTTGAGCAAATGGAAGAGGGCACATGGCCTAAGGTTGTCTTTAATGACATATTGTGCAAAAGAAAGAAGATTTGGATGTAACAAAATAACAAATGGTTTAGTAAATGGGGTATTGGTGTGAACACGTGTTCCATAAACAATGAAGAGATAAAAACTTTTGTTATCGATAAGTTCCACAAGCGTTTTTGGGATAAGGAGCTAGGGAGAAAAAAAAAGTACTATATTGAAGTGTTTAATTCTGCTCATAATCATCAACAAAAAGCATACATAGGGGCCAATATTTCTTGGAGAGCCAAAATTCTTATTGCACAGTTAAGGACTAATTTTCATCAACTCTATTGTGAAACAAAGTGCTTGAAAAGACCAAAAGAAGCGTGGGAAGAAAGAATATGTATTTTTTGTTTTCTTGGAAAAGTGGAAACAGAAAAACATTTCATTTTAGAATGTGACGTCTTAAAAGACAACAGAGAAAGTTATGCAGATATTTTGGCAACTAGCTCTTGGGATAATCTATTTAGCGAGGGGTTTGTCGAGAAGCTGAAAGTGTTTATTGTGAGGTTTCACAGGAAAATGGCTGAATACATCAACTAGATGAAGAAACAACGTAGACTATCTTTAACCTTCTAGACATTAAAATAATTTTCTTTCTTTCTTTCTTCTTAAAAAGCAATAATTTTTTGTTATATTTATAAAATCTTCAACTATATCAACCACATTAATATTTTTAATATCATTGTAAAATATCTTTTGCTAAATAAAAAAATAATTAATACCAATCTTATAAAAAATAATTAATAATAATTACACCATAATTAAGTCAATCTTATAAGAAAAGGACCTTTTTATTAATCTACTTAAAATAAGAATTTGAATATTTTTAATATAAATAAAATTTTACCCTCACACAAAATGATCCAAAATCCATTGCAAGTCCAGTTTTCGAAATTTCCAATTGGTGGAAACCATCCATCCTCTGCGTCCGAGGATTCCGACTGATAAAAGGAAGTTTGTAGACTGCCCGGCGTACGCAGTTTCGAGGGGCCGACAGCCACAGTTCCCGACAAGACGGCCGGATGGTGTCAATTTTCCGTTGAAATATTCATACTTGGCTTTTCGATCAGATCGGGACGGGAGGGACGGTATTCAGAATAATGTTACCTTTCACTTTAATACTGTTGTGGGAGGAGATGATGAAGAAGCCGTGCTTGTGTGTATGAGATGGAGAGGGAGAGCGTCCATGGGTGGCATTGCCGTTTTTAGTTACCAGAATTGTCCTCACAGTAACCTACTACTCCCAATTAGATCTCTTGCCCTGCACAGACATCAGTACCATCGCCGGAATCCACAGCCATGGCGGTCTTGCCGGACTTCGAGAAAACGAAATAACGATAATAGGCTTTCAATGAGAGGTGCCTTGAGGTGCTCAGCAGGTGGCGGAAATGGGATTGGGGATGGTGATGTGGAATGGGAGGGAGGGAACGCTAGTCTGGAGCAACGGGTTTTCGATTTCATGCAATCTTCTGGGAAGCCCAACGATTTCCCAACGAAGGATGAGTTGCTGAAGGCGGGACACCCTGATTTGGTGAATGCCATAATTGCCCACGGTGGCTGGCTAGCTGCCGGCTGGGATGTTGAGGAACATTCCCACAGTAATTCTTCTAATGATGATGAGGAAGAGTGCATTGCCTTGGAGGAGGAAGAAGAATATTGCGAGGATGGGGAACTTCAGAAGCCCTTTTTTCAAAACCCCATAGATGTGAGTGCCGAGGAGGTGGCCGAGGTGCATGTGGATACCGGGGATGGAGATGAAAGTGGCATAGCTGGGATGCTGAGCAGGCTTGAGAGGGAAAGATCGCGGTTCTACAGTGAGGTTTTGACAGGAGAGAAAAGGAGTAAGAAATCCACCCACGGTACAGAATCTTGGAGTGGCGTCCATGACTTGCGGTTATCGGTAAGTTACAGAGTCCCTAAACTCCGCAAATGTTTTGCTCCAAAATTCAGTTGTCGATGTGCATATTGTGCATTAATGTTCATTGCTTAACGCTTTAACTAAGGCTTGTACAGTCCCATCTAAACTATACACCTCCAGGTTACATGTCTCGAGTTCCAGTATTCGACACTTCAGCTATTAGTGTGAACTGAAGATATGCATCCTTAACTTTCACAACGGCGGTTTGGTCGGCACTGTGCTAGTATCTATATTCAATACACTCAAATGTGCCATGTAAATTCAATGCACCATTACACACAGGGACACACATGCATCCGTAACCTTCACAATGTCATTATCTATATTCAATACAGTCAACGTGCCATCTAAATTCAATGCACCATTGCACAGGGGTACGCATTCATCCTTGACCTTTACAACGTCAGTTTAGTTGAATCTGTGCGAGTGCCTATATTTACCGCACTCTACGCACGTTTAAATTCAATGCACCTTTTCAGACACTTGCATAGACACACAAAGGAAGAGTTGATGGATTGCGTCTACCCCTACCCGAGACTGGAATGCCCCTCGCTTCTCAAGGTGCAATGCTGATGATGTACACGTGAGACAAAATAAGATTACTCGAAAGAGCTTTTCTATATCTATTGTGTCTCAAGGTCTTATGCCTGGGAGACAATCAACAGTTAGCTTAAGGATGGAGGATGAGGATGAGGGTGGGGTTGGATGTGTGAAAATGGGGTGGGCAGTGAATATGTTTTTTTTCATACTTTCACGACCTACCCTTGCCATATGCATTGAATTTCCCTTGAGGTGGAGAAGAAGGTATGTGTAGCCCGCCAAAAGTGGGGTACCCCTTTGGAGAGCTTTGCTTTCTAATGTATTCTCCTTCAGCCGGCAGCAGCAGCCCCTGACAGCTACTCGATAGCTTTGATGTGATACTTTATCTCCACCACATGAGCCAACGATCATGTACCCTCGCTCATCTGTCTAGATCGTATGTTTGAAGGTGGGTCATTCAATCCTAGAGGTATGGTTTTTCATTATGCAATCGGGTGTTTCTGCTTGCTTTTCTTGGGCACACTTGAGTATGGATTACTGGGTGACTTGGAAGGAGGAAGGGTTTTGACTGTAGTCTTGTACCCTTATTTTAACAGGGGGATAAATCTTCAACCCTAGTTCCGTGGTATCTCCCTTACTAGCTTATAGTTTTAGGGTGGACACTACTTGGGAAACCCCGAATTTGGTAGTGTTGTCCCATTTTCCCATTCCACATTTTCACTCCCCTTCGAACATTACATGCCCTATCTCATCATCTTCCCTCTCTGGGTCCACAAGGCTTTGGTACTCTCCCTCCCCTTTTTCACATGTTTGGCTCAAGGCTCGGAACGATGCCCCAAAGGTTTATGCAGCTAAAAAAAAGGGGATAAAAGCATAAATGGACAAAAGAAAATAATACCACAAAATGCAAAAGATGGTCGGGACAATAAAATTAGCATGTGGGAAAAAGCCAAATATGAGCTCTACCCCTTACCATTATTGCCATCACCTGGTTCCTAGGGCCCCTATGAGGTCCCCCTGCATCATTAAGGAACCCATGCATGTCCCAACCCCTGGTGGGCAATGAACTGCCCCACCTTAAAGGCGTAATCGTTGCTACATCATACATAACATGCTCTCATCCCTTGGAGCCCCGAGTAGTTTAACAAAAGAAAAACCAATAAAAGGCAAAAGGCAAATGAAGAAGGGTGGAAAAACAAAGGCCGGGGTAACTCATGTACCATGATTTCTCCTTTCTACATTCATACACCCAAGTGTGTGGGCATCCCTCATCATTACCACCCTTGAGTCCATGTCATTTGGCCTTGAGACCCCTGTGCCCCATCCACCTCATTATTATCCACATTATACCTACCACTTGAAGTGTGTACTTTGGACATGTCCTTCCCTTACGGGTTGGGAACATCTAATAGGGTTGTCTATTAGTCACTCCTACCCATGAGATAACACCATTACATGCTCGAAGCCTCAAATTCGGAAAGGAAACCCACTACAAAGTCTCATTTTTGCCCTTGATTAACAAGCTTATTCACTAAATTGCACTAATGAATTATTGTGTTTGAAGGCGAGGAGACACATTGGCTCTTATACATGATTGCAGGTGGGTTTTCATCTTGGACTTGGCCTCCCTATATGAGATCCAAGCCCTCTAGAGGACCATGATGGTATTTGTAGGGTGAGCATTGAGAGCCATTGGCCTCCATTCATGCAGAGCATTGATTGCCACACCATGGGCTTTGTCAACACCACTGTTAGCTTGTTCGTTGCCCCAATTATTCAAGAGATGATGTACTTGGACCATGATGCCCCAACCGACTACACATTGCACCCAACACTTGGCAGCTGATCCAAGGCCTAAAGGAGGTTGTGTCTTTCCTAAGGAGACATGGGAGGGCATGTTTCATCCTTTGAGCCTTCATTGATGGAGCATGGACACAACATTGAGCCAGTTGGAGACCCATGAGACCCATTTTGGAGCTCCAAGCCCAAAATAGGAGTCCTGGAGATGTTTTGAAGCATCATGAGGATGTCACCCTCTTCATCATGATTTTTGAGGCCTTCTACCAAAGTTCTAGCACAAGAGGCCCCAACGTTGCCTCTCTAGGACTATTCGCATGCATGATGTCAACCTTGCGTGGGCTAGAGAGAGAGATCAATTAAATTTTAAAAGCTGTCATGGTTGGCTTGTAACCATGGGTGGGTTACCTAGTGTTTTGGACATGTTAGAGGGGCTTGTTCATTTGTAATTTGACCTCATAGGTCTTGTATATATTAGGGAGACCTCATTTGAGATCTCACCATCACTTGGGATTTTTGCATAACTCATTAGAGAATTCAAACCTGCAATTTGAGGAGACTTTTGAATGTTTTTTGGATGCACTTTAATTTTTGGGTCTTTATTGTTACATTTTTGGAGCTTCTAAAGTATTTTTGATAGATGGATATACTCTACATTGTTGTGTAAGTGTTTCTTTATGATGAAATTATCTTGAAAATAATGTCTAATGCATGGAATTTTTTCTCATGATAAGAATTCACACTTTGTTTTATTGAATATCTTTTAAAATTATAATCTTGGGAAGTTTTGCATGTGTTATTAATTGATGATGTGGAAAGAGTGCTCCTAGTGGATAATAATTGCATTTAATCCATGAAACTCCATTAACTAATGCTAAAGAAGGTAATTGTTGAAAGGGGTAACTAGGGTTTCCTCTTTTAGCCTCCTCAAAGTTCATTTTAGCCAAGTATAAGCACCCATGACTCCATACTCCCTATGGTCTAGGCACTAATCAAATCCCTTGGTGGTCACACATAAATTTTCCTTTTTTTTTTTGTTACATTGCCTCTTTAAGGATGAGGAGGCCATCTAGGGCTTGGTGCAAAATCTCTTGGAGGAGGTATTTTTGAACTTTGTTTGGATGGAACTATTCCTTTGTGTCTCCTCTAAAGGACCTCAAATTTTGGTGGAATTCCCACAGCGGATTCTCCATAAATTTTGATGCCCTAAATGCTGCCTCAAGAGGGAACTCTAGAAACTAATCCTTAAACTTAGGGATTCTTTGAAGGTAAATTCTTTAGTACTTGGTGAAGCAAATCATACATTGCCTTTTCTCTTACTTACCTCGACCTCAGATGCACATATATTTCATGTCAAGTCTCAATGTTAGGTCTTGTGTAGTTATTTCCAAAGGGTTTTTTCGTGGAAAGTCTTATTAGCCTCTCCCAAGGCTTGCACTTTTGTTGAATCTTTCCATTGAATGAGCTTCCTTTCCTCACTTCAAACCTATCAAGAAGATCATATCATAAGTGAGCATTACAATTTACTGGGACTCCTCCCGTTGGTGAAAATCCGAGAAGAGTAGGGGACTTAGGTTGTGGTGACAGTGGGCCTTTGTCCTAGGTGTTGTTGTGCCCTCTAGCCTTTACCTTGCAAAGTATCCTTTCATAAGGTCTACTAGTTTGTGCAACAAGAGTATGAAAATGTACTGCTGCATCCCCTCACACCCAATCCCACTTTATGATGCTTTAGGGGGGTAAATGTGTGAAGGATTCTAGTCTAGATACAACTTAGGTAGTAGGGGTTAGAGAAGCTAATTTGTACAGGTTGCTGGGTGAATCTGTTACAGCCTTAGTGCATAACAATGATAGCTTGTGTGAGTTGTGGCACAAGAGGATGGGGCACCTGTGTCACAACGCATTGCCTATTTTGAGGGAGATAGTTATTGGATTTTAAATGTTTGTTTCTAACATGGAACCTTCATATAGCTTTAGTAAATTTGCTTTAACCACATAATGAATGCTCAAGTGAAATGGAACATCCAATCAAAAGGCATTATTACCAATCTGCTGGATGATCTTATATGAACCATAGTGCAAAGGATTCAATTGATGATGAGTAGTTATCTTGAATATTTATTGGTCCAAATACAACTAAATTTAGTCGCCAACTTGAAGAGATAATGTGGAACTCTTTTATTATGCATTTGTTCTTTCTATTTTGCTCGAGTGCAAAAAGGAATATCCAAAACATGTTGACGAAGTTACTTCACGTGAGAAATAAATGACTCAGATTTGAGTTGTTCATTTTCTTGATATTTAGTAGCTAGATGAGGCAATGCCAAAGGGAGCTCCTAAGGATCTTGCTACTTCCCGAACTCTCACTTATATGTGTAAATGTCTCAAGCACAAAGTGAAAACCCAAGGGTAACTTAGAGGGCTTACCATTGTCACCTCAATAACTTCTTCTGTCACTTTAGGTTGGTTCTTCTCTAACACAAAGGGGGATATCCCTAAGTAGTATTGCTAAGGCCATGACAAGGAGGTTCTAGGTTGTTAAGAAATAAAGCACAAGCAAGAGAATTAGGAGTAAAAGGCTTTAAGCTGTGTTTTGTACATGTATTCATCTCATGATATTAACGTATACTACATGAATTTGACCACCTCTAGATCTAGATCTCACTGACAACTCATTAGTGAATAATAACAACACTTTAGTAGTAGATAAGGATGACATTTCATAAGAAGGTAGTCTCAGATTTTGTGATTGTCTAGGGAATCACAATCTAACAAAGGTGATGTGAAGGGATAGCTTAGCAAAACATTGTTTTTTATAGCTCAATAAAACAATGGGGTGATGGAGGACAAGGGGCTAATGCTTATCCAATGCTTGGAAAAATCATAAAATGTAATCAGAAGGTCAAACTAAAGAGAACAAGTTTATGAATCGTTAAGACAAATAGAGCCATGCCACAACAGGCCTTAAATTTTTTTTTCCCATAAGGAAAATCGTAATTTCATTATAAAAGAGGAAATTACATGCTGTAGATGCTGATGCATACAACAGGCCTTAATTGTATTAGATGATGTAGAAATAAACTTGGAGGGGACTTTAAAGGTGCCATATTCAAGCAACACTATGAGGGTACATCCTATAATGTAGTGTTAACCCAACAATAACTCTGAAAAGATGATACACTTAGAAATAAGACATCTTAAGAAATTAATTAGGGAAAATCTCTTGCATTAAACCCTTCCAACATGGGAAATGCACTTTTCCATCTTCACCTCTCTATCATGTCCTTTGCGAATAATGTTGATTTTTGTAGCTTGGGTGGGTACTTTTGCACAGGCCTTGCTTTTAGGGGATCACACAATTCAGCTATGACCTTTGATTTATTAGCACCAGTCTCAGTCATTGAAAACTGCCCAGACGTTACCTTATATGCATTTTCTGTGTTTATGAAATCTGTGAGATATATCCCACATCCAGCCGGTCAAGAGGCTTCTTGGCTCTTATATACAACAACAGTATCTCTTAACAATGCTTAGTGCACTACAACACCCCTTGTGGGATCCTTCCTTGGCTTGACACTTGTGCTGGGCACTGACTTGGTCTGTTGAAATTCGTTGCATATACATAGATGAACTTGGAGATCGGGGATGCGCCATTTTTAAAAAAATGTTATAATAATTTTATATTAAAAATAAATTTTTATAAAAATTGATATTTCTATAACATTAAACTCATTTATAATATAAAATTATTATTAAAATAACCAAAAAATTAGTATATGCATAGGAACATTTTTACCATTTCAATTTGCATATGCCTGAGAATTTAGCTGTGAGGCAGACTTGCAAAAATTCATTTTTTTTTGTGACTTTTTGAAGGTGTCGAAAAAAGTACATCGGCTCCAACTGGGGACTACATCCCCCTGTGGGATGCAGAGAACCTGTAGACCTGTGCATTTCTGTTGGGCTATGGAGTTATGCCATAAAAAAAATTAACCATCTGCACTTTGAAACCTGCAACCTGTAACTTGTGAATGTTCTCAAACTGCAATTAAATCCATTTCCCTGTTCAAATCTGCTGCAAATCAAAAGCTGAAAACACGGATGCTGAGAACCAACCGACATTACCTAAACTAATCCATACTGCAATCTGAAAGCTGAAACCAAACTGTATACCAATGCTTCTCCATATGTTGTCATTATTAAACTGATATAATGCTTATAATGTAAACTGAAATTGCTGAAATTAAATCAGTCTACACGCTGCATACTGAAACAATCCCTAACTGCACTCTAGAATCAATCTGATCTAGTACACACACTCCTATTTTACTGGACTGAAAATATAAACTGTCAAGTGTAGTCATGCTTCCAGTGCAACCATGGCAGCATGGGATTAACTGACAGACCACCTTGCATGTAGCTGAAAACTTGAAAAGTATACACAACATGAAATTCAAATTCCATAAGAAACAGATGCTTACATATGAATTTTGAATAGTGCATCCTCTTTAAACATCTGAAATTGTTGATCATTGCCATGAGGAAGAAAAACATGCAATTGCATGCCATTATCATAGCAAGAGATGCACTTCTGATTATTTTGAACCAGTGGAATCTATTATCACCCCAAAATTTCTTCTAAGTTGTCAGAAAAAGAAATGATAGAGGTAACCACAAACCTACTTTGGAGATTAGGATCTAGCCTTTCTAATCTCAGAGAGGGCTCTCTCTTTATGATTTAACTTTGTTTAGTTATTTGATTTTATGCTAGTTATGATTGTGCTTGGGTTTTTGATTCGAATTTGGGTGGTGGGATCACTTACTTAGATGGATAGATGAATGTCTATTTTCCATTGGGCTATGGAGTCAATCAAGCTTTGAAAACAGAACATCAACAAACCATAAAAAAATTGTTACAGGGCAAGATAGGTGAGCAATATCAGATCTCAAAGGCTGGATGGTGAAATGATTTCCAATCGGGATCAAAGAGTAGTCAAGGATTCCTTAAACCGGATTATGAAGAGAAATGCAATAGGTCAACCGGGATGGGAGAACAATTAAGGGTTCTCAAATCCAGAGATCAAAAGAAAACATATAAATGATCAACTGTGCAAAACTGAGTGTACTTAAACAAGTTCTGAGTTATATTTCCAGTTTAATTCATTCAAATTTGGATAACATTTAAGTTTATGAAACACTTAGAAAAATGAACATAAACAAGATGAAATTTGTACTTCACTGAAATAGCTCAACACATGGATCCCGTAAAGAAGTTTCTTTATAATTTGTCCTGCCTGTCAACTGGAAATTGGTACAATAACCCTTAGCCTTTAGGTAGTAGATTAGTCAGCTATAACAATATTCAGAAACCCACACCTCAATACTTCGAACTATGGAGTATTTATACAAAAGAACTTACAAAATATCCTAAACTGCATTGAGAATTAATCTAGGAAAAAGAAATATCTTCATGCAAGATGATAGGGACAGCTATTGAACTGCTATTTGCTGTCCCTGTTATGTAGGTTCCGTTGTCTTTTAGGCTTTGATCTTTTGTCTTTTAAGCTGCTTGGCTGTTTGGTCTTCACGTTGGATGTCATATTTACTTATGACCTTTCATATGATAGACTTTCATCTGCCTCCTCTGTTTAGTCTTTTAACTGAATGCTCTGTCACCTGCTTTCATTTTTACTTTTTACTGTAAGTCTTACTCACTCTTTCATGCTTCTGTGTTTTTAGTAAAAATGATTTTTACTAAAAGACACATGTAGAATACAAAATGTTTCTTGGAGAGTAGTTTGTAAGAATCTTTTGCTGTGCTGGTGAAAATGATTTCATCTCTGTTTTAACATTTACTTGTGTAAATTGTTTCCTTTTGCTCTGCTGCTGTATTAAACTTGATTTTCTCTTTGTACACAAAACTCCTGCTCCATGAAGCCTTTGAATATATTTCCTGAGAATCCGGAGCAAACAGGTTTTGTGACTAGTATCAAAATTTGTTTGTCCAATCTCCTGGCCTTCTAATTACCTGCAGAATACAACAATTATTAATAAAGCATAAGTATGTGGGGAAGACAATGAATGGCTTTATTGAACTGAGATGTTTGTGAACGGAGTCTGGAGCATGTTCGGAAGGTAATCGGTGGTCAAATTCGGTTGCAGAGGCTCAGGGTGGCACCGGAAGGCTTAGGCAACTTTCATAGTTTGAATGAGCGAAAAGAGTGAAAATGAGCGGCTTTGGCCTTTTAAAGGGTAACGGTCACGTTTGGCGCGGAAGTTATATAAATGAACAGTGGGTGGTTTCATTTTACGTGGGGAGGCGGTTTCAGGGGCCATCGCATCGCTTTTGGCAGTCGGGTGGTATTTCCTTGAGAGCATGTGAGTTCCACCTAGAGTTGCCATGTAGCCGAAAAGGGCCTGAGCAAAATCGCGAATCTCGTGTACTCCGGGATGGTAAAGATCGGAAAGGGAGTCAGCGCGATATGGATGCATGCCGTCAGATCTGGGGGTGAAAATCTAATGTTGTCACGCGGTGAAGCTACACGAGAAGAAAAGGGCGGAGATTTTGCGGGGCTGGTTAATTACAATTGATTTGTATTATTTAATGATAACGTGGGGATTAAATATAATGGTGGGTTAATGAGTGGACCTGGTTTTAAATGTGGCGGGGTTTGTTAACTGCACGAGGGTGGTGGGTTAAATGGTTGGCGGGGAAAATGTGAATGGCAGAGTTAATTAATATACGGGGAAACAAAACTTATAATTTAGGGGTTTTATGTGTTTTTTATGGAAATATGGTATGGTGGTTTAATTAAGTATGCGGAGGGGAATTACTTAGACAATGGGTATGGGTTTTTTAGATAAAATAGGAAATAATAAGGGGAAATTGATTTTCCGTGGGAAATGGTTTTCACACTAGAGAAAGGGGGTTTTGTGGGGGGGATGACCTTGGAGGGTAATTTACTAGGGAATTGTGAATTGTGTGTAAGGTCAAATGAGGGAAAATGGTTTACTTTTATAAAAAATGAGGGAAAATGGGGAATTAGTAAATAAGTATGTGGGGGTGGGGGGGGGGAATGAAATGAGGGGAAGTTAGCAAAATCAACTTGTGAACATCCTTTCACTTTCATAACTGCGCTTGCACACTGAAACATAAGATTAAGCGTGATGAATGTGCTTATGCTTTAACAACCTTGTACTTCTACAACTTTTCTTGTACCTACCCTTTACTTACCCTAACATTTTTGCTTCACTTTATTGGGTGCATTTAAACTAGCAGACCCTTTTTCTCCTTTTTCTTTTGAAAAACAAACTATGTAATTCTAACCTTATGTTTTCCAATGGCTCAGATTAAGCTTATGAGCACATTTTATTTCTCTACCTAATTACTGATCTGCCAAGATTAAACAGTTTGACCAGATCTTTATTCTTTATCTATAAACATGAAATTTAAAGTATGAACTAGTCAAGATTAAGCTATTTGACTATCATGGGTTGTGGCATTTATGACAAGCTGCACACAATCTTATTTGCAAAAAGTAAACTTAGAGGAGTGGCATTTGAGTGTGCACACTTTCATGATCTGTTTTTTGTTTGGGGTTCATATTTTTTACTTTTTTTGATCGTGTTTTTCTTTTTGTCCTTTGATCATTCTTTTAGGACATACCCTCTTTACATTTTTAATTTTTTTAATATGGAAAACATTTGCAGAAAAGCAAAGGTACAATATTACAAGACTTAACATAGTTAATTCAAAATTATGATCCCTATTATTATAGGAGCCTAATAGAATCAGTGACCTAGTGGAATCGCCATATAGACAAAGTGGAGCCGCTAGGTGAAATAAATGCGACCAATAGCAAATGCCTATCCCTTGTTCTCCAGCAAGGAATAGAACTAATCAACTATCGTTTTTCAGGGTTAGATATCTTTGTTACTTCACTGCCCGACAACGGCGCCAAATGTTGTAATGTTTCTTGAAGGCAGTTCTTGGCTGCGAAATTGCGCCGAGAAACCGACTTGACCAATCTTTAGGTTCAAGCTGACCTTCGAATCAGAGGGGGCTCCCTCAAGTGTTACAGGGCTTTTTAATGTTGTTCACTGTCAATGGACTGCAACCTATGAAGCATAATGGCTAGATCTAGGATTTGTTGTGTAGGTGGTTGTTGATGTGTCACAAATCCCTGCTCACACAAAGCCCTCTCTTGCAAAGACCTTATCAAAGTGCCAGTGTTCAACTATGGCAGAATAACATAGCTTGAAAGGATTTGATGGAGGAATGGAGGAGATATTAGGCAATTAAATATCCTTCCTCGATGTCTAGTTATCTAACTAAGAACAAACACTTATAGAAGGGTCTCGACAACAAACAATAATACATTTAAGAATTTGTATAGAAGCAGCAATTTTATGATTTAGAGGGATCAGCAATGACACATTGTCAGCGTGATCTACTTGGTAAAGAACATAACACTGCGGTAGGTGGTCAGGGAGGTTGATACTCAACCTAGCCTTGCCCCAGTGTCCTAAACTCCTATACAACCACAAACATATGCAGAAACAAGATATGTAACACTGAAAGCACAAACATGTGAACAATTTCTGTCATAAAACTGAAGCCATACACTTTGATTCAAAATTCTGTAGTAGAAGTCTTTACAAAAAATGTCAGGGTTTTGGCATCAAAAGCGAACCATTTTACATTAAAAATGAAACAATATATAGGAAAAACCCGTCCTGAAAATACTACTAGTCTATAGGAAACAAATCCTAACAAATAAACTAAAAATACAATAAAATATTAAATTTGCTGTAGAAAATCTGGAAATGGCAGAAAGTCTTCTGCTAAGAAATCTGAAGCTGTTTAAGATTCTGCCCTGTAAATTTGGAAATGATTACTTGACTGCTGATTTTGTTCCCTCAAATCTTGAACTGCTGAAGTTGTTGAAACTATCCACTAGAAATCTGCTAATCTCCTTTAAGTAGTGTTGACACTGCCACTTGTATTCTTCACTTGACCTTTTACCATCCATGGTCAAAATATTGCTCAATTTACCTTTACAACGAGAATCTAGAACTCTCCAAGGCGCATTTCTGGCATGAAAGACTGCAGGTAGTTACACTATTCCTATCTGATCGTGGTGATAACCCAAGTATGATTTGATGAAGTCCTTCACAGATCCTTGGAAATTTGCATCATTTAATTCCGAGTCCACATCTTCTAGCTGAGAGGAAATAATTCCATTAATGTCCAGGCAAAATGACATTTATAATAAAAGCAACTCCACCATTCAGGAATTTTAGATTTGGGAATAAGAAAGCCTATTAAAAAATTCCATATTAAATAAAAGCAGATGACACTAGAGTTACTAGCTGCTGAGTAGGTGTCAAGCCAATGGCCACCATTCGAAGATCAGGTAAAGGAAGAATTTTCCTGTTGTCTTATCAAAATTGGGCATAAAGTATGTGATGGTATCATCTATCAACTTTTGTACTAAGATATATGGAATTTCTCCCATACCCTGAGCCAACGCATATGGAAAGGCAGCATACATTCCAGTTGCCTTCTCACGATAATATATGGTTCTTTCTACGGAAACTACTGGCTGTACTGAGGACGCATTACTGAATCCAACGAACAAGACAGTAGAAAAGAATGCCCCCATCACATTGAATACATCTTGAGCTGTATCTCTTTTTGAGCCATGATCCCAAAATACTGAACCAACGATGAATGCGCACATAGTTGAAAAGAAAATCCCAATCACATTGTAGTGGGGGTTCCACCAATATGACACATTTGTTTCCAATAGCATGCATGGACTGATTAAAAATACTTTGTGCAAACTGGGTTTGAAATAATGGTCTCAACTCTGGTACTAGAATGCTTAACTCTTAAATTAAAACCTCTGCTCTCTTATAAAGATCTGAATTTTTGTATATCGTTGCAAAGTCCCCTCCAATACGCTGTTGAGCTGCTTGAGTACTGATTTCAAGTATCCACTTGGCTGGATTATAACCATCTTTGATTGCAGGCACTCCAGTAATTGCCTTCAGTATGTAAATAGGCCTCCCGAACATCCCGTATATCTAAAGATGCTAACAATGCATGAAATGCCTCAGCTGTATCAATGACCTTCCAGTGGCCATCCTCATGAGACAAAAATATTCGACCAGATCCAGGATCATTCCCTGAAGAACATGTTACAAATTGCCAATAGGGATTATGTCTGTGATCTTGGCCCAGAGGAATTGACCTATAAACATATAACTCTTCTACCTTCAGTCCTATGGAAGCTTTTAAATGTGCACGTGATTTTTCAGTTGTATATCCAGTTTGCTGTGCCATGGAAGCTTCCTAGATAAATGAATTCTCTTGCAATGGCAAACATTTTTCCACTGATGCATTAGAATTTGCTGATGCTGACAAATGGTTTGGAACTGAGATCAGATCTGCTGATGCTTCACATTTGGGTTGAGGGAAAACAGATGCTTCAGTTCGCTTGATATCCATTCCAACAAAAAGGGCTCTGCCCACCCTCAAATGCAGAATTATTATTAGTTCCTTCAGGCTTTATTCCCCTGAGAGCTTGAGATCTTGAAAGTTGTTCTTCTTTTAGCCATCTTCTATCACCTTGTGCCTCTGCCCACATTTGGCACCTCAAAGCGTTTGCAGCTTCTAATCATTCTTCAAGCACCACACGTATGGTATTGCCTTCATTTGCCATACCAACCAACCAAACAAGAGCATTTAAGTGCTCTTCAACACTCAGATCAGAATATTTCCCTTCCATCAGCGCCTTCTGAGACCATATGCTGAAGAACATTTTGGGTATCCTACAAATTCCAAGACAGATAAAGGAGATGGCTCTGTCCCAGTAGTCTCACAATCTTTTGACTGATCATTATCTGGGCTTGCAGGAGGGCTAAGAGGAAGCTCCTACAAATGGCGTAGAAATATGGACAGCATGGCATGAAATGTGGGTCTCTTTCAAGGCTTAAACTGTAAACATTCACCAATCATCTTCCACAGATCTCTTGGGATTCCAACACCAACAACACTAGCATATTCTGGTGGCTGACCCCGAGCCTTGACAACAGCCCTATAGATCTCCTCTGGTCTTAGGTTATTCCATGGAATTGCTCCAGCGCACATCTCAACCAAGGTGCAACCAAAAACTCTAGGCATCAGACTCTGAAGAAATTCCATTTTCCTTATCCCAAAAATGTTCAAAGAAGACTTCTTAAGTGGTTCCCAAGCTTCTGGGGCTGTATAATGAGGATTTAACATAGTATACTCGACACATGAATGTGTCCTTGTCACATCATCCTCTGGGGTTAAGCGAGATCTTCTGCATTGAGGTTTCTTCAAAATTTCTGGAAGACCAAAATGAGAAACCACTGCTCGCCATCTTGCATCTATAAAAGAAGGTCTGATGGTTTGAGATTCATACATGAGACACCTGCTGCATGAAGCTCTGCAACACCACGAGAAATATCTGCACCATATCTTCAAAGAAGTAACGCTGTGCGGAATCTAGCAGTCATATATAAATTCTGGAATCCATCATGAATTTTGACCAAACGTTGACAACCTTCGAGGAAGAGAAACGGTGTGTTAAAACCGAGAAACGAATGTGGAGGAGGGTCTTAGTGGTAAGCGGTTTGTGCTGGAGGTCCCCACAATCCATATGGCGCTGCCATGTTTGAATAAGTAGTTTTGAAGAAACCACCAATTGCAGACCCCCCCCTCTCATTTAAACTTCGAGAAGCAAGGGGGTTGCACAATGCAACTATGATCTTTGATTTATTAGCACCAGTCTCAGTCGTTGAAAACTGCCCAGACGTTAACATATATGCATTTTTTGTGTTTACGGAATCTGTGAGATATATCCCACATGCACCAGGTCGAGAGACTTCTTGGCTTTTATCTACACCAACAGTTGCATCTCTTAACAACGCGTAGTGCCCCACAACACCCCTTGTGTGCTGCTTTCTTGGCTTGACACTTGTGCTGGGTGCCGACTTGGTTTGTTGAAATTCATTGCATATACATAGATGAACTTGGAGATCGGGCATGCGCCCTTTTTATTTTTATTTTATAATAATTATTTTATATTAAAAATAATAATTTTATAAAAATTGATATTTCTATAAAATTAAACTCATTTATATATAAAATTATTATTAAAATAACCGAAGAATTAGTATATGCATAGGAACCATTTTGCCATTTCAATTTGCATATGCCTGAGAATTTAGCTGGGAGGCAGACTGGCAAAAATTCAAATTTTTTGTAACTTTTTAAAGGTGTCGAAAAAAGTTACAACAGGTGGCATCCATCAAGTTCAAAGCAGGATCTTGACAGTTTGTGTGTGTCAGTCTTGGAGATAATGGACATTATTAATATAGTGTATATCTCAAAGCAGGAGCATTAGCTTCAGGTGTGGCCTCTATAATGATGACTGATCTTCTTTATCATTTTTGTTCAAAGTATGACTGTAGTTGCATTATTGATTTAATAGTAAATAATAAATATAGGGCATGCTTTGAATTAGTAACAAGTATATGCTATGATGCTGCTTGGCCACAGGTTTGTGGAGACCTTGAATGTTTTCTGCAAGTTAAATCTTTATTCTTCTTTTCAAATCAGTAATAAAGCATCATTATATTATATTGGAATTATTTACGTAGATTGCAAAATTTGTTCAGGTGAACAAGTAGGGATACAGTGATACACCCTATCATGGCCTCGGCCATCAACAAAGTCATTTATAGACCAAGTAGATAACCATATAATCTAGATTGCATTGTAGCTACCTGACAGAAAATGAAACCCTAAACTATCAGACAAAGCAGCCATGTGATGCTTGTGGGTCAATGATAAAAGCAGTGCTGACAGTAGTTAGTAGATGGCCTGGCAATAAATGTTGCAACAGACAGTAGAAAGTGGGTAGTTAGACAAAGGAGAAGATAGACAAATGAATGCAGGACTAACTGGCATTGACTGACTCCCAAGCTGAGCATCAACCTCCTTGGCAATGGTCTTCTCAGTTGCAAGCACACTCTATTGGAAATCATGATTGCCTTTATACCAAAACCCACGGGTGTTAGTCAACGATCGCATTGCCAAAGATAAGGATCTATGAGAGCAGTTAGTCATGCGAAACACACGGGGAGCGCTGGTTTATCCAATGTCCAACAATCTCCCCCCAATGCGAGTCGGGTGTGTATCGAACTGGTGACCTATGCTCTGATACCACTTGTTGGGAATCACGATTGCCGTTAGACCAAGACCTGCAGGCATTGGTCAACGATTTCATCACCATAAATAAGGATCCATAAGAGGTGGTTAATCCATGTCATTTAACACATGGAGAACACTGGTTTATCCAATGTCCAACAATCTCCCCTAGAGTGAGCCGGGTGTGTATTGAACTTGTGACCTATGTTTTGATACCACTTTTTGGAAATTGTGATTGTCATTAGACCAAAACCCGCAGGTGTTAGTCAACGATCACATCACCAGAGATAAGGATCCATGAGAGATGGTTAGTCCATGTCCCAAAACACATGGGGAGTGCTGTTTTATCCAATGTCCAACACACTCCTAGTCTGAAGCTTGACTAGCCTAGCGATGTTTTTGTGAAGTGCCACCAGATTTTTTGTGATGGGCTTGAGGGTTAGGTTAAGGAAATTCAGCTTGTCATAGACAACGTCTCTGTATTTCTTTTGGGCATCTATCCCAGCAGCCATGAAGTCCCCATTGTGCCACTATATCTCCAAAATCTGCTTGAAAAGGTTATCCTTCTAGTTGTGTGATGGGTATCCTTAAGGGGCACACTTGAGGGTTACACTCTATGTTGCAAGAAACGTGGGGCAGGGGTACGTTTCTGTACGGAAACTGGTACGAAACGGTGAAACGCATTTGATACGGCTGTGAAACACGTTTCCGGCCATACTGCCATGTTTCACGAAATTGAAACGTGGACAGTATGGCCGGAAACGCGTTTCACGACCGTATGACCCACTTTTTAGCATTTACTTGTGTTTTTTTTGTTGTTGTTAAATTTGTTTTTAATTTATTTTTAGGGTATGCTAGTGACTTCTAGTTGCTTTTAGATGCGTGTCTAAAGTTATAAAAGTGAATTTTTGCCCTAGTGTTGATATGCAGTTCATCAGGAAGTTGGAGGCATATGCAATTCATGGTAATGTTAAATTCTTAAAGTAAAAGTGATTATTACTTTTACTTAAATTTTTAACATTACCATGGAATGACTCAGGATGTTTGAGAGTGGTTTCGCCCTCATTGGATTTCATATAGAGAAAGTAGAATTTTAGATCTCACTCAAAATCTAGCAGACTTATCTATTTTTCAAGATTTCAGGATTGGGGGGATTGCAATGTTTCCATTGGATTTTATCATGTACTAGGGTATGGAACTTGTATTTAATCAAGAGAACCCAACCCTCTATGCAGGGGAAACTCCCAATAATCAAGAGCATGTAGGGTACTAGGGTATGAAACTTTTATTTAATCAAGAGCACTAAGGTCGTTCGACTATGTAGGAGGAGACTCCCAATACAACAGTGGTCCTTGTAAAGAATGAGATTTGGATGCAGAAAATCCTGATTTGGATTTCTCTCTTGCAGCCTTATAGTCTTTATTGTACTTGCAACCTCATATATTAATATAAATAAACACTGATTTTGAGATTTGGATATATAATAAAGGTTGCTTTTGGATATTCCGATATTTTTATTTTCATTATGTGATCATTTATGATAAATGTGATGTGTAAATAAATCTTAATGTTAATGTGTAATAAATTATAATGTATCATTTATTGCTTTATGATGCATAGATAATATATATATATATATATTATATATATATATTATATATATATAATTATATATATATGTTCGTGTTTCCCCATTTCCAAAATTTAGGGAGGTCACGTTTCGTATCGCTTCCCATTTCGAAAACTCGTACCCGTTTCCCCTTTTCGTGCAACCTAGGCTACACTTCAACCCAGCTAACCTCTTTTTTTTCCTCTGGCCTCCTGCTCTAGCTGGTTGACCTCCTGCTCCAAAAGAAGAGTGCAGATTAGCATTCATCATCTTGAATTTGAGGGAATGCCCTCTTCAAAGATCGAGGGGTGATGCCCAGCAGCAGTATTCTTGTGCTTGCTGGAGCTTGAGCCTTCTGAGACAGGAGCGATCTCTCTTGCACTCCTTTTCCTTGGACTGCAAACTCACTTCCTGGCAGTCCTTGCAGAGGCTTGATACATCAGCATTGAGGGGAGACTCATCCTTTCCTAAGCCATCATCATTTTGCCAGATTAGAATGGGGCTTACCCTATCCATCCTTCCCCATTGCTTGTTGTCTGAACAGGAAGCCTTGTAGAGAGAGGAAGGCAGAGATTTCCCACAACTGAACTGGTCTTCTAAGACGATAAAAGTGCAATAATTTGAGAAATCTGGCCTTCCATTGAAATAAGGGTTCCTTGAGTGCTCACAGCAGAGAAGAGGGACTTTGTCATGACCCGCTTAATGCCAATGCCAATCAACTGTCATGACTCATGTGAGAAGAGAATATCATATTGGTTGAAGTGATGAGCAGAGCTCAACCTTGTGCCTCCACTGGCTAAACTCATCGGAAGCTCATCATTTGAGGGTGTGAGAAGGTGTTAGTTGTCTTTTGCCCCACCTGTCACCATCATCTTCAGTTTTCAGCCCATCCAGGACAGGTCTGAATTTTATTCTTAAAAGAAGCTTTTTTTTTAATTAGAAAAAAGAACCTAGGCAATTTTCAAAGGCAAAACATATTGTAAATTAGATGATTAACTTTGATCTTCTTGGCATTTAGGCAACTAAATCATTCACTTGCTCTTGGATATTGTGAAGATGAATTTGGCTTATATAAAGGAAACACAAGTCATCAAACTTGAGCAAATTTCTGTCAGCACATTGTAATCTTGAGAAACTGTTATAGTGATGCCTTTATTTTATTGCTTTCTGTTTATAGTATGTGCAGTCATCAAGCGTCTGTATTTGCTCAGGTATTCAAGGTTGATATTTGGTCTTCTATTAGCTGCTGCAATCTGCAATTCATTTTCTCCTTGTTCAAGAGTTATGCAATTGGCCTTTATCATATTCCCTATATTATCACATATGTTTAGTTTGGTATTTTCTGATTTGTCTGAGAGTAGAAATTTAGATATCTACTGCATTTTAAGTTTTAACGTCTCCCATGAGGTAAGTGCTATTAACTCTGCTTTTTTAATTTGATATACAACATTCTTGCATGTAAAAGTCAGGAAATGGCAAAAGAAAAGCAGATTCCAGGATTGTTGGATCAAAAGAAAGTGAAGGGGCTTTGCGGAGCCTTGGAAGAGATGCAGCTCAGGCAGAATATGAGAACACAGACCTGGATTTTGGAGACAATTTTATTAAACCAAGAGGATGGGAGAGGCCAATATTTGAAAGGATGGAAGACAAGGAAGTTGAAACTAAAGGTAGTCCATTTACAGTATATCAAATGAACTTTTGTAATTCCATTTCTTTTATCTAATTATTACTTCGCTTATGAGAAGCATGATATGTAGGGGAGCAAGGTTTCTCAAGAGTATTTTGGCAAAGGTCAAGAAGAACAGGGCAAAATATTTCATCGCAAACCATGCATATAGATGACAAAGCAAATGTGGTAGTGGACAGGATTGATGGAACAACTGACAAGATGCTGGACTGGAGGCTAGATGTCAAAAGAACCTACAGTGGAGATTCTCAGAAAATATATTCAAGAGATGCTCCAAATACTATTACATCACGTATTCAGAACCTTGAATTCCAGCTTTCTTCTACTCTTGGTTTGCTGAAGTCTGGAAAAGATGCCACTGATGTAAATAAGGCAAGTTATCTCACCTTTTCAATATTAGTCTGTTTAAAATCGACAATTATGGCAAGTACACCAATTTCCAATTCTGCATTTATTTTTATCGCAGTTTATATCTGAAAGCTTCATCTTTAATTGTTGTGAAAGAACTTCATATCCATCTTCTCTCTCTTCACAAAGTCCAGTTTATTCATGGCTAGAAGTTTGTCATGCCAATGGAACATTTGGATAGTGTCTGAGTTTGCTTCCTGTTATTGATGTGATTGTTACCTGAACGTCTGTTTTCACTTATAAGATAACAAGATGAAATAGTTTCTCAAATAGATTGAAACTTGTTGAAGTTGAGACACAGTGGCTCATAAGATCAAAATCATTTAAGACAATTTTTTAAATCTCTATTACGAAAAAATGATTACACAAAGAATCCAAGAACTTCTAAGAGAAATACTTTTTAGATAATAAAATTGAGAGAGCACATGACCTTTTATCGTGTAGGAATGGCATAAACCCTAAGTGCATAAACTCTAAAATGATTGGAACATACTTTATGTTATTTGGCCCCTCTTGGGAGCAGACATCAGGCCTTTTTGGATCAGGTACGGCCCTGCAACTAGAGCACTTCTGGTACAGACTTTGGCCTCTGTAAAAGCAAGTTTCGGACCTGTAGAAGGATTCGGTCCTGAGGAAAGACTGTGTTTTGGTCTCTTTCCTTGGACTATAATAAGGTACAGGGCTCAGTCCAGAACTCGTCTTTCTGAAGGATATTTTCAGTGGTATACTTGGGTTCTTGTGGATAGGCTTGTCACACTCCTTGACATCAGTTTTGAAGACCATCAAAGTAGTCCTTTTGCATATTTTGAAGCAGAGTTTGGAATTGTTTTTGAGCTGAGTTTGGAGATCCTTTGAGCTGCTTTGGAGAATTATTGAAGACCTCTTGGAGCAGCTTCATGAAGCAAATTTGAACAGACATTGTAGCACTCCTTGAGCAGACATTAGAGAGGTTTATTTAAAGAATTTTCTCAGCTTTATTGTAGGAGAATTGTTTGAGCAGGCCTTGAGGAGTGAAGAAGCTTTCATTAAAGCACACTTTGGAGTAGCTCCTGAAGCAAATTATGAAGAATTCTATGGATTGAGACAAGTCTTGAGGTAGACCTTGTAGTTACCTTTAATAACCCTTGAAGTATTTTGGAATGACTGTGGATCATGAACATTTGAGCAGCTGTTAGAGATCATGGAGCAGCCTTTTGGAGAGATTTGTTGAAATAGATTTTGGAGCAGTATGTGAAGCATTGTTGGAGCAATATTGGAGACATCCTTGAAGCGTTGTTGCAGACCTCTTTCTAGACTTGTTAAAGAAGCTTTTGGAAGTTTTGAAGCAGTATTGAAGCCACCTTGAAGGATTGAAGTAAATTGTCAGGGTTGGAGCCCTAGAGGATTGGAGTCCTCATAAGAGTTTGGAGCCTTGTAAGAAACCAGGTTGGAGCCTGGATTGATTTTTGAGGATTGGAGTCCTCATAAGAGGTTGGAGCCTCGTTGAGATCAGGTTGGAACCTGGATTGATATTTTTTGAGGATTGGAGTCCTCATTCAGGGTTGGAGAAGGAGTTCCAATTGTATTGTACAAGTTGGAGCCTAATTGTTTGTAAGAGTATTGGAGTCCTCATCAATTTCATTAATAAATTTATTTTCTTGTTGGACATTCACCCACCCCTCCGCTTCCCCTCTCAGTATTTCCAACAGTAATCACTAATCAGGCATTTTGGAAATCTTGGAAATATGTTTATATTCTCTCTGAATAAAGATATAAAAGTTTCCTCTAAATGCATTTATTTATTTTGGTCATCTTATTTCCTCAGCAACGATGTAATTGCTACATCCACAATATAATCTGGCTATTTAACATAATTATATTGCGTGTTGTTGGATTTTGGTGGCATTGAAGTCATTTTCATTTACGGACTGTGCATCAGCATCACTGATCCATGATATATGCAAATATCTGTAGCTATTATTCATTAATGCCTGCTTGTGCTGTAGCAGGACAAACAGAGCTTTTTAGAAGAGTTCGAGAAAGCTTCAGATGCTCTAGAGTTCCGAGAAACTGAAATCATGAAGATGAGAGCTAAGCTTCGCTCTACCCATGCCAAGTTAGCTGCAATGGAAGGAAAGATGGCCATGGAAATTCTGTATGTTTACCTCTTTCTATGTGTGAACTCCATATTATTTCTGTTGGGGTTTTCTATCACAAACATAAAATGACGATGCTTACATTCTTGATAGAGAGGTTCGCAAGGCAATAGAAGAAAAACAAAGAAAACTGGAGGAGGCACAAAAGGTTCTATGCCTTATGCGAGCTGTTCGTATTGTGTGGCCCAATTCTGCCACTGAAGTGCTCCTAGCTGGCTCATTTGATGGGTGGACAAGTCGGGTCGGTACTTCCTTTAATCCTTTATGTTTTTAACCATACTTCTCCTTGCATCATTCTTAGTCTATTTTCTATCTGCAGCATCATATGTATTTACCCTGGAAAAAAAGAATCTTTTTATTGGCTTTGCAAAAGGTGGTGTCTGCCACCCTATTACAATGTAGCACAGAAGATGAATAAGTTGCAGTTGGCAGAAGCCACAGGTGAGTGGTATCTATGCAGTCACAATTGCCCAGGTCTTGCATCTGGCCTAGATAATAAACCACATAATAGCCTTCTTCCTGCCCCACTGTTAGATATAATTGTCATAATTAGGGCATAGTCACACTTTAGACATTTAATAGAGGCTTACTTACAAACGTTATAATAAAGTAACGTAGTCATTAGGTAATAAAATGTAGTCATTTAAAGATTAGGTATTCTGGCGTTACATAACTACTCTCTCTCCAAATTTCTGGTGAGATTTTGCATCACTCAATAATGAATCAATATACTCTCTTAGCTCATGTGTATACCTGTCTATATCTGTGCATACCTGTATATACCTGTGCATACCTGTGCATCGCTCATGTGTGTGTAGAAACTAACATGGTATTAGATCCATGGTGAAGAGACATTGAGCCTTTGAGGAAGTGATGGAGCGTAGAGACTGCTGTGATCAAAGTGTTGGTTTTAACATCCAACATAAGTGTTTATTGTGTGTCAACAAATGTTAGTTGGAAAATTGTATGCTGGCAAATTGAAGTGAACAAGTGTTAGAAGGCATAGGACAAGTGTCTATTAGTTGTATATGTAATATGTGGAGACAAACCACAGTATGTTTAAAAGGCAAGCGGCCTTGTGGCTTGTGTGTAGTTTCTCTCTTTCTGTAATAATAGAACTCTTTTTGAGTTTCAGTTCATGTAATATTCTGTTTATTTTCAATAGTTACATATGCTTGTTAGAGCCTGTTTATTTCTTCCCTCCTATTGTAGACTCTAGAGTGGCTGGATCCTGAAAGATTCTATTATGCACATTCTGTTGGATTGTTATCACACAAACCAGAACAAGCAAATTTGCCCAACTGTAGGCAAACCAACTCTTGTCACAGTAGGAAGGCCTGTCCTTTCAGACTGGTACTATTCATAATTTCAGTCTTAGGGAAGTTTCCCATTTGGCTGTATTCTGCCACCTAATTAACAATCTACATGTATTCCAAGACGATCAGCACACTAAAGACTCACTCTCAGGCTGTCTATAAACAGTCAAGAGCAAGGGTGAGTTAATTATTTCAATTTGTTGGGATCAGGTTTCAGAGATATGTATAGCAATGAAAGTAAATGAATAAGTACGAAAGAATGTGTGCTTTAAGTGAAAGAAATTCATACTAAATGCACATGAAAACATGTTAGCTACGAGAACAATTAAATCAACACAGCCAAGGAACTTAGATAAGTACAACAAAGCATAACCGTGTCAGATCACTTATTATCCAAGAGATCATGGTGAGTGATAGGTGACAGGTTGCCATTGGTTTCCTTTTTCTGCTGTGCAGGTGGTGGTCAAAGTCTGGTGGATGGAAGAGTGAAGAGAATTCTTCTCCTATAATTCTGTCTCCAGATCAAGAATTATTCAACCCTCAAATCTGTATATACAAAACTCTCAACCCTCAAAGCAAGCTCACCCTATAAGCTTTTTGGATAAGGAAAGAAGGCTTTCCAAGTAGACAAGGTTGTGCATGCCTGCTAACTGTAACCTTTCTTCTGCTTACTCCTCAGCTTGCGTTCAAGGCTTTCTTTGTGGCTGCTTTTACATCAAATTAACCTTCTCATATAACAACAAGCATATGATGACTCCCAATGGAAAGTAGGTTGCATGCCTTATTAGATAACTATCTCAAAGCATAACCGTGTCAGATCGCTTATTACCCAAGAGATCATGGTGAGTGATAGGTGACAGGCTGCCATTGGTTTCCTTGCCTGCAGTGGAGGTGGTGGTCAAAGCATGGTGGATGGAAGAGTGAAGAGAATTCTTCTGCTACAATACTGTTTCCAGATAAAAATTATCCAACCCTCAGATCTTACTTACAGAACTCTCAACCCTGTTGGGATATTTTTGGAGATGATTGGGAGAATATAGGAGATGGCGGATTCCTGAGACCACTCCTCACATGTATAAATATCTATGTTTTATAATCAAATTAGCAGAGAGTCTCATTTACATTATAGTTAAATGTTTTGCTCTGTAATTTTGCTGGTGTAATTCTTCATTCCTGGTGGATGGAAGAGTGAAGAGAATTCCTCTGCTACAATATTGTCTCCAGATAAAAAATTATCCAACCCTCAGATCTGTACACACATAAATCTCAACCTCTCAAAGCAAACCCACCCTAGAAGTTTTTTGGATTAAGGAAAGAAACTTGCCAAGTAGACAAGGCTGTGGATGCCTGCCAACTGTAACCTTTCTGTTTGCTCCTCCCTGAGGTTGCTTTTAAGGATTTCTTTGTAGCTTCTTTTACATCAAATTGACCTCCTCATATAACAATAAGCATAAGATGACTACCAATGGAAAGTAGGTTGCATGCCTTAGTGGGAAATCCAGATACAATTGAACTCTTCAATAAAGCAAAGCAGTGAACTTTCTGGGTCAAGGATTTTCCCAAATCCAGAAAAGCAGGCAGGTGTTTTTCTGGATGGAAAAGGAGTAAGTTCTGCTGGGGTATTCTTGGCGACCATTACACCTATACATAGTGCAGCCTTCCTCCTTTCCTCACTACCAAACTGCTGTAGGAGATGACTCTAGGAATCATTCTGTTCGCATGCAAATATAGGAAGAGAGGAATAAGATTAATCTCTAATGTTTAAGAGAATGAGGACAATGGCTAATGATAATCATACAGATCAAATCATCTTGTCTGTTTGACTCCTCTTTCCTCTTCTAATCATCAGAGTCTGCTAGTATACTGGTTGTTTGCCCACTGTAGAGCTTAAAGTTTCTTCAATGTCCTTCCTGTAGGTGCTGATTGGGCTGCATGCTGCTAATTTTCATCCTGGTGCTGTTTTTTTACCACTTTTCTACATAAAAACTGCCTTCAATTTCATATATCCATTCTGCCATTCAAATCTGTATGCAACAGCCTACAGACCTGGCACTATTTCTCCAAATCTTTATCACTTTGACAGCTGTGTAATTGCTGATGATCAGTCTATGATTTGCATTCAATCAATGGTGCGGAGAAGAAATCGTTCTCTCTCATGATGACTTGCTCACACACATGTGCTCTTTGTTATGTCTTCACCTCCATCACTAGACTTTATTTATAATCTTCATTGAGTCCAAATCCCTAACCCCAATCTCCCCTCTAGAAATATCTTGAATCTTCCTTCTAGAAACATCTTGAAGATCAACAGTAGAGATTATTTCTAAGTCACTTGAAGAATTAAATTATTTATCCTTAGAAAATAACCCAATAGTCCACAATAATTAATTGACTTTAATTATTGTACTTTTCCTAAGTTATACTTAGGAAAGAAGACATAAATCACTAGAAGAGGCAAATAATATCTTCCACATGCTAAGACACCAAGCTATTGTAAAAGACCTTCCAATGCTACTCACATCAACACACACATGGTAGGTGAAGATGAAACTTCAATTGTGTTATGCTCCTTGCGCTTTAAAATTGATAAGAAACAAATAATTACAGTCCACCTCAAGCGGGAAACTTTCTTATAGAATAAATACAATGAACAAGACAATCTTTGATGATCCTAAGACTAGGTATCCTTAGTATATATATAGGATAAAAATGATACAATTATAATAAAATGTGGCCATGAGGGGTTCGAGCCTACATAATAATATCTAGGGCTTAATAAGGGGATTTTTTGATTAACATCGGGCTTATATAGGGCTTAGCATGCTCCTCTTTTTCAAAGAAGTGTTGTCCTCAACACTTGACTGTTTGTGAGAGTTTTTGCATGGAATGCTCATCTTCCCATGTCACTTCTTCCATTGGTAGGTTCTTCCATTTGATGAGGTACTCAATAATTGCTCGATTTCTTTGCTGCATAGCCCATGTTTCCAAAATTATTTCTGGTTCTAGTATTATTTTCCTTTCTTCATTAATCTCTGATAGAAGAGTTTGCACTGGGATCTTACCACCGCTGAGCTTCTTAAGCAAGTGTTATGAATATCTATATAGGAAATAATGTAAAATAATGTAAATGATAATAATCTTAAATAATGATTAGTTAATTAGTAATTGGGTTGAAGAGACACTTGCTTGGTATATAAGCAAGCCTCTCACTCTCATTGTATCATTCTTATTCACACATTTAATATATAATATATGTATCCTCATGGATATCTTTATATTCCAAGTCTTCTGGAGTAATTAATCTAAAGAAGAAACTTTGTTTGCTTCAACAAGAAACATGGAAGACTGGATGTACACGTGAAGATGGAGGCAACTCCAATTTGTAGGCCATACTTACAATCCTCTGCAACACCTCGGAGATAATTTATTGTCCTTCTTTTGTTTCTAGAGGGACATCTGTTTATATGGTTGTAGTCTCACAAATACACGATCCCCCACTTCAAATTCCCTTTCACTGCGATGTTGATTTGCTTATTGTTTCATCCTATTTTGTGCCATAACCAAGTTGTCCTTCAATTGTTTGAGAACCTCTTGTTGGTGTTGGATGTGGTCCTCTATTGCTTGAGCCTTTATAGCCCTTTTCAAGGGTAATGTGATGGATGGAGGATGATATCCATAAAGTGCCATAAATGGTGACATTTTTGATGAAGTATTGAAGGATGTTTTGTATCACCTTTTTGCCAAGGGCAACCATTTGACTCATTTTGTCTGTTTATCAGATGCAAAGCAACATAGATATCCTTCTAAAGATTTATTCACAATCTCAGTTTGCCCATCAGATTGAGGATGGTAAGATGCGTTGTGAGCTAGTTGAGTACTCAAACAAGAAAATAAATCAGTCCAAAAATTTCCAGTGAAAATTGCATCTCTATTGTTGGAAATATGGTAGCCATGGTTAGTATTTTCATCATGTGGAAAAATATAAATTTTTGCCTCAAATAATTCAAGTTGGCCTCCTATTAATTTAGGTCAGCTGGGCCCCAAGAGGCACCCATTCAACCCCCTTTTGAATTCTATATAAAGGAGAGATTTCCTCCTCATTTAGCACATCGAATTTGTCTTGTCTATCTCTGATCTAGCGAATTTTAGAAGGAGAAGAGGAGGGCTGAATTTCAGAAGAAGGGTTTGGGATTCTATTTTGTTCTTGGGTATTGGTTTGGTTATTATCTTGAAGCTGTTTCTGATGTATTGATGAATCTCTCTCTCTCTCTCTCTCTCTCTCTCATTAGGAAGAATTTTTGGGTTTTCCCCTTGTGGGTTTTGCTCTGGCCGTGGGCCTAATTTCTATGTCTCTTGTCTCATGGTTATTTTCTACTACTCTTTCATGGTTTAATAGTTGATATTTTTCTTCTATATAACTACTTAATGATTTTGAATGAATGCTATGTGGAATTAATGCTAACTAATCATTGGAAGTAGTTATCTTGTAGAAGAAAAATTATTTCTAGTCTGTGCCCTAGATAATCAACATCTATCACTTACAATAAGCTTTGGTATTCCATGTAGCTTTTGGACTGTTTCCATTCATGCTTCTGCCGCAGTACTTGCTTTAAAAGGATGAGAAAGAGAGTGAAAGTGAGCATAGTTTTTCATTCAATGTACCACCACCATAATGACACTCTTTCCTTTAGATTTGGGTAAACCTATAGTAAAATCCATTGAAACTTCTTCCCAATGTTGGCTTGGTATGGCTAATGGCTGAAGGAGCCCTGGGGTCTTGATTGTCTCTCCTTTATTTTGTTGGCATAGCACACATTCTGCCTCAAATTTTTGCACATTTGCTTTATGACCTTCCCGAAAAAAATTCGTCTTTATCCTATGGTATGTCTTCAAGAGCCCCGAATGTCCTCCTATAGGAGAAGTGTGTAATTCCATTAGGACCTTCTATTTGAGTTGAGAATTCTTACATAAGTATAAGTGATATTTATACCATAACAAACTTTTTTTCCATGTAAATTATTCTACCGCATCAGTGTCCTCTTGTCGCTGTTGAATGATCTTACATTCCTTCTCATCTTCTTGCCATTCTATCCTTGCTTCTTCCACATCTTTGAACCAAAAATACATCAACAAAGAGGCTCTATATGACCTCTAGTGTAAAAAAAAACTATGCTGCAACAAATATCTATATCTCATCAATATCATTTGCATATATTGGGATCCTCATCATCAATATCACCCTCTAATCATTAAAATAAGATAGAAGAAGCTTCAAATGTCAGATCGAGTTTTTGTTTTGAGTGATGGGTACACTTTTACTAGTATCATTGTAGAGGAGTTGAGCAATCAATGCTACTAATGTCAAGCTACATAGAGGGCTTGCTCCTCTTGATTAAATGCTTATTCCATACCCTCGTACACGACAAAATCCAATGGGAATGTTGTAATCCCCCCAATCTTGAAATCCTAAAAACTGTAAAGTTTGTTGGATTTTGAGTGGGATCTAAAATTCTACTTTCTCCATATGAAATCTTTCTAGATTGGATCATTATATTATTTGTCATCCATCTTGATGCTTTTAGAGTGGAAGAAGTGAAGGAATCAATTTACGTGACCATTTTTACATGTAAAATGTTTTTCACTTGTAATTAGTTACAAATATAGTTGGGGAGGTAGTTGCTGTAGGGAGGCTTTAAAAGGCACAAGAGTGCATAGAAGGGTTGGTAGATAATTGTATGAAACTTATATTTTTGGAAGTAAGAATCACATGCTGGTTTACTTGTCCTATCATGATGGTGTGGCCTTATTTTTCATGTGTTTGAGAATGATTAAGTATAATGCATTATGTCTTTGTTTTGTTTTGTTAATTATGTGGTATATTTGAAGAGCTTTGTTGATTTGACACACTCATCTACTCTGATTTTCGATTTGTTATTTCAAGTTTTCATACTTTCACATAGACACTATTTGAAAGGCAAACTTGAGAAGTATTAATTAATTAGAATAAATATTTGATGGCATATTTGATACGCGATATCATATGTTTGTGTATTTGAAGAGCTTTGTTGATTTGACACACTCATCTACTCTGATTTTCGATTTGTTATTTCAAGTTTTCATACTTTCACATAGACACTATTTGAAAGGCAAACTTGAGAAGTATTAATTAATTAGAATAATAATTTGATGGCATATTTGATACGCGATATCATATGTTTGTGTCTCTGATTAAGTAGTTATATTTTCATATACTTGAAAGTGGTTCTCTCTAATTTTAGTTGATTGTAATTTTCTCTATTTTTCATTTTTATGATTTTCTTTATCTCTTAACATTAACTTACATTGTTCTATGAATTATCAAAGCGCTGGGTAGTATTTTTTATAATCCTTTTTGACAAAAGATTATACTTCAATTAATTGATTAAACTCAGAAAATTAAGGTTCCATTGTAGTTATTGGTGAACTATATTAAATTTGCTGAGTTTGATAAGCTGTGCCTTACCAAATAATTTATTTTATGACAATGAATTGAATCCTGGCTTACATTTATTGAATTTTATATCATTATAGAAGTCACATTCTGTTTTGATGAATCATACTTGCAGGGATACCCCCTTTGGTCGAAGGAAGTCAGTTTTTGACCTAAAGCGGGAAGATCAGTAGATTTTCGGTGAATGCCTTAATATTGTCTTGATCACCAGAGACAAAGTGAGGGACAACACCAAATTTCAATTAAAGGTGTTGAGAAATCTAGAGCAGCTAGATTAGATGAGATTTCTCTTACTTTGATGACTGCTTGTGATGTTCTTTAACTTCAACTTGTAGAATTTATAATTAGCTTCTTCTTCACTTGATTGTTATTGTGTTCATATCATCAAACAACTACCAAAACATGAAGATCAATAGAACAAGTGGACACATGATATAGGCTGTTAGCCAAGGCCAAAGCGTCTCCAAGAGAGGAAAACCCAAAAGAATTATTCTCTTCTAATGGAATTTTCAAATGATGAATTCCAAGACCTGTAGACCCGAGACAAAGACCTCTCCAAGACCAAGTCAACCTTCCTTGTAGATGAGCAACAAATTTTGTCCTTCTAGCAACTTTAGCAACTTCGACCCCAACAACTTTCTGCAACTTCGACCCCAACAACAATTTTTTCCTTTACTGCAGGTCTGCAACTTTTTCGACCCTTCTGCAATGACTGCAACTTCTCACATGTGGGATAGATAGGTTATTTTAGGCCTCCTTCCTCCTTCGCTTAACTTGCTTCTTCTTTTGAATAAATTGATGATATGTCTTGTCTTTTGATCACGAATTTTGACCTTCGTTAGAGAGCTGAAATTTTGTCCTATGTAGCTACAGAAACCCTAGCTTCCTCTTCACACGTGTGAGAGATATTGAACCAAAAACTTCAAATTTTGTTGTCTTCTAGCCCTTATCTTGTCCTTTGCTCTTCTTTCTCTCTCTTCTACTTCTTCTAGTCATTGAACTTTCTTGGATGATCTCCCTCAAATGAGGTCGACTGCTTCTTATATATAGGCTTATAAGGAGGTCAAATTACCCTTCATGAAGTCGACTTGTTCTCTTGTAGGCCGACTTGGTCTTGGAGGGACTTTTGAGACAATTTTGACTCGAATAAATTCTTTTGACTTGATACAAGATGCCCAATAGGGTCTATTATATACAACAATGACTCTTTTGACTCATTGACTCTATGATAAAACCATAGAAGCACACAATGGGTGCTTTGACCTACAAATAAATTGACCTTGAGCATGAAACCAATGCTATAAAATAATAATAATAAATTTTCTTTCTCTTTTACATCAAATACATAAAATCAATAGTACATTGAATATTATGAAGACCGAACCTAGTTACATATTCCAACGCTCCTTCTTAACGAGGGAGGTATTCATAATACATTGATTGTACATGGACATTCTCATACTGAAGAATTCTCATAAGAAGAGTTGGATTGGTAAGCCATCTCATAAGCTATCTTTTCAACTTATATCAATGCATCTCTTCATATCAACCAACATTGTCATATAGCAAGGACTTGACTAATAGCTCTATCTCTCCACTAGATTAGAGCTCAATGCTGGGGAGACAATGATTTATAGACACCTTCATCATTGTCTCTCATGGCACATACCCCATCTCGATGTTCACAAGATATGTCCTTTTAGGATCATTCCCTTCTTGGATTTACCCATCCTCACAGAATCTCCTCTTCGACTAGTCTTACCTATTGGATGCCCTACATCATCCTAAAAGAGTATCGGTATTGGTCTCAGATGCTTATCCAATCCTCCATTCTTTCTTCATGATGTGAAGAGAAGAATGATGTGTCTATCTCTCCCTCTCAACTAGGGAGGATCTACTCATTCCTTTACATGAAAGGAATATCCCCAAACTCCCTCTTAACTAGGGACTTGTTTTTCAACAAAAAAAAACTATTCTTTCGTGAGATCACGTTACTCTCAGGTGCTTGTAGGGCTTCTCTTTTCTGCATCATCATGTCATGAATAAATTTCAACTTTCATCAAGGGCTATCTTCATTCATAACTTCATTGTAGGGCTTCGACCATCTTTCTACATCACTTCCCTTCAACGAGACATAGTGTTGAACCAATTAATGCTAGACAAGTCATCCTTCATTTCATCGGAAAGTAACCTTCTTTGTCATCATTTGGCTATCCTTCATACTGCTACCTATTCCAAGTCATGTTTTTCTCTGAATCATTCATTCAATACTAATTGTAGGTGAATTTTGACAACCTTTTGTTGGTAGCCCTGTTTCAATCCAATTAGATGCTCACTTTCAAAAATCAAAAGTTAATATCAAACCAAAAATTCCCTGTTTATTATGGCCTTTCGTCATTACATCTACTTCTTCATCATCAACATCCTTTTCTATATAAATCTATCTCTAAGGATTCCATTACCTAAGTTCTCCTTCTTCATCATACTTGTCAGAGTCTTCATAATTTCTTCATGGAGATGTCATAGCCAATCCATACTATCTCTGTAGCTATAGACACATCTTGACAAACTCTCTTTTAACTTCTTCACACACTGCTTCCTTGAGATCTCTATACATAACTCTTCTTGCGTAAAGACAATTGTTGTCCGCCACCTCATATGAGGTCATATGATATCATAATGTAGAAGAGTTCAAGGCATATTGTTTGATGCCTTCATGTGTCATTCATAAGGAAGATCTCCTTCTTCTTCATTCATGCTCATGAGATAGAACATTCTAACCATTCTATCTGCAATTAAGTGATGACATGACTTTTATTTATTTATTAGAAGTTACCAAATATATGCATACCTCTTCCTTCATGTGGTTATCTAGGCTTCCTTCAACAACTTCCTTTTACTTGTTTGAAGATGAAAATGCTTCAACTAAATTGTCACGATGCACTTTTTTGTCACGATATCTTCATCCTTTTAAACTGTGGATTCCATACTAGGTGGAATGTGTAGTACTTGCTTCTTCTAAGTAGAGGTGAACCTTTTTCAACAAAGATTCCAATGGAGGATCTTGGATGATGATGAAGTGAGATGATCTCTTATCTTCCTATCTTGCTAGATGACTTGCTTCAACCATGCAAATTGTTGTTTCTGCTATTCTTTCATGCTTCTATTATGATGCCATCTCAATTATTGCTATAATGCATCTTATCATAACTGTAATGCTTCCTACCATGACAGTTGTCTTGAAAATAAACTTAGTGTATGAGAGACCTTTAATAGTAGAGGTATTTCATTTCTTCCTTCTTAGGTTTCTTCTTTTTTGTTTCTTCTATTTCTCTGGTCACATGGGCTTCACTTCTTTTTTCCTTTTCTTGTTGCCTTCTTGAGTTTAGGACAATTCCTTTTGAAGTGCCCATATTCATTACATTCATAACACTGTATTTTAGACATGTCAATTTTCTTTTGAAATTTCTTTCGAGGCTCGAATTTTCCAAACTTTCCTTTCTTCCTTGTCATAGTTGCGAATGGTTGTGTTTGCTCATTTGATCCAACACCATTCTTTTCTTTTAATCTAGTTTCTTCAATCTTACATAATGCCCATAGATCATTGAATGGTGTCGCTTCCTTCTTTCCATAGATGCTTGATAAAAAGTTGCCCCATTCATCTAGTAGTGCATTGAGTACACAAGTGGTCATCTCTGGATCTGACATTGTTTCTCCTAGCTCTTGTAGTTGATCTCTAATATGAGATATCTTCATAAGATATGAAGCTAATCCTCCTTTTGATACTTTCATCTTGTATAATTCAGTTCTTAAATATATTATTCCCCAGTTGTTCTTGAGGAGGTTTTGTGATGGAGCCCTTGACATACTCAAAAATTTCATTTTCTGTGAGAATCAAGTCTATTCTTTTCTTCCATGCAATGTTTTGATGCCCCAATAAGTTTATTGTTCTCCTTGCAAAAGGTAGTTGTTTGATTCGTAGGTTGAGACATAAATGTAAAGTACTTACCTGACAAATGAAGATGCCTCCTTGGTGATAATGTCTTCCACTAAAGTGTGAGATTTAGAATAAGATAAGGATGTTCTACCTTCTTCAAATTGATGATTCCTTTTCGTTATGATGAGAGAGAGATGTTATTCTTCCTTTAAAGATGTTTGAGATGTGCTCTTTTCTTCAATATGAGGGAGATTACTTTGATTCCCTTGATGATGATGAATTGCTCTTCTTGCTTCCTTTGGCTAATGATGTAGAATGTGGAGGTTTCCCAAGATACTTTAATATGTAATGTCCTTTCTTTGAGATGGAGGTGGGGTCCTTGAGGTCTTCTTTTCTTCTTCCAAAAGTTCTTCTTGTTGAAGGAAATGTAACTAGGCTAGGTCTTCATAAATGTAATTTTGATATTTGTACTTATTCAAGAAAAGAGAAATTATATTTGTATTATTTGTCAATGAGTTTCTTGCTCATTGAAAATATGTCAAACACATTTTGAAGTGCTTCTAGAGAGTCAAAGTCAAAATGTAATTATGATAAGACCATTTGAGGGCATGTTACATCATGTAAGTCATCATACAAGTTCATGGGAACACCTCCAAGCATGGTCAAATCCTCTCCTAGCAGCAACGAAGTCTACAAGCAGCAAAATGATGGGTAAAATTGATTTATAGAGCAAAACTGTAAGTTGGCCTTAAGGATAGTCAAGTCGGCTTAATTGGAGGGACAATCCTCTATTTATAGAGGCTGTCCACTCCAAAAGATAACGTACAACAAGCTCTGAAATCCACAAGTAAGAAGGAGGCAAGTAGGATGAAGACAAGGCAAGAGGAAGGGTTTGTTAGGGCAACGAAGAAAGAAGGAAGGACAATGAAGGTGCAAGGCTGTTTTCTAGGGTTTCTGTAGCCACACATGTGAAGAAATAAGGGACAGTCTGCGGCCAGATCAGCTGTGAAGTGACAAGGGTTTATTCTTCACGGTTTGTGCTAGTAATTAGGCCTACAAAAGCTCCAACGAAGAAGAAGAACTCTCAAGCAAAGTAAGGAAGCAGAAAGTTGAAGTATGAAGGACTGTTTCTAGGGCTAACAGTCACACGTGCGAAGTGCAGCAAGGGTATGAAAGCAGACAATCCTTTTTGTTTGGGTAAGAGATCAAGCCTAGTGAAGGAGCCCATCTCTCTAAGGTGAAAAAGACTCTAATTGGAAGACAAAGTGCCAAAAGAAGTGCCGAAAGATGTGCTAGAAATGATAGTGCAAAAAGAGGAAGGATTTGACTTATGCTTGGAGGAGATCCCAGTCAAGGGTCTAGGGTTTGGCAGTTGTTCAAATAGGAAGCTTCAATAAGAGAAATCTTACAAAGGGTTTTCCTCTCAAGAGTGGAGAGGGTTTGTCCCTAGCAGAGAGCCAAAATTTTGTGTTCTTGTTATTTTGTTTTGGTAGCAGTTTGATGAAGCACACACACATGCACTAATAATAAGAAGAAGTATAAGCTAACTAGAAAAAGTAAAAAGACTTAACAAATTGTTATCAAGTCTCAGAGAATCATCACAACACTATTTTGCCCTAGATTCTCTAACATGGTTTCAGAACATAGGTGACACGTCAAGGAAAGGGCAACTCAAGAGCACTCAAGTATCTACAAAGTTGAAGCATCAAACTTAGAAGTTTACAATCCATCATCTCATCAAGGAGGGCTATAAAGCTAGAAGAAGAGCCTTATATAAAGGCACCTACAAAGAAGAGCAAATTTACAAGAATTCAAGCAAACCTCAACACCAAGCAAGTCCATTTGAAGAAGGTAGCGTGAATGACATCAAGATCCAAGGAAGACAAGCCATCAAGCTTTCAAGGAGGAAGAAAATCCATCAAATCTCAAAATCTATCAAGTACATGTCCCCTTCTGAATATATATCAATGTCTTTTTGCAAGGAAAGCAATAAATTGGTAGGCACCAATAACTTTCTTGCATGGAAGAAGAGGACTGATCTGCTTCTCAAGGAGAATGAACTCCTAGAGCATGCCAAAGGGAATATCACTATCCCTGCTAAGGAACAGACTCAAGTCTTAGCCAAGTACAATAAGGATGAGATACGAGCTCAAAGGATTTTGATAGAATCAAGGACTCTTTCATTCCTTATGTCTCCAAGTTTGAGACATCAATTTTTTTATATGATAAACTAGTAGAGCTATTATTGGTACCCACAACTAAAGAAGTAATATCTCCGAGGAATGAATTATATAAGATGAAGATAACAAAGGAAGGAATAGCTCCCTACTTCATGAACATCTCCAAAATGAGAGATCAACTTCAAGAGCTTGGGGAAGTCATGTCTGCAGAGAAATTTTCAATTGTTGTACTCAATGCTCTACCTCAGGAGTGGGGAAACTTCACATTAAGCATATATGCCAAGAAGGAAGCAACCACTCTCAGTGAAATGTGGTCTCTATGCAGAACAAAGGAAACAAAACTTAAGGCAAAAGAAGATGTGCGATCAAAGGAGTAAGCATTGGCTACCATGGCCAAAAGAAAGGGTAAATTTGACAAGTTTGGTCCACGAAGAACAAACAACAAAGATATGTCCAAGATCCAATGTTTTGGATGCCAAGAATATGGACACTACAAAAGGAATTGTCCTAAGCTTAAGAAGGATAACAATAACAAAAGGAAGAGGGAAGAAGCTCACATAACTCAAGAGATGAAAGAAGAAGGAAAGAAACAAAAGAAGGAAGATCCTCCGAATCTCTACTGCGACTAGGCCAAAATCGTTTCTTCTAGACTTCTTTCAAAGTTTTGAGTAGAATAGGAGCATGTAGGAATAAACTAAATTGCATGGCTAGAATCACCTTCTAGAATCTAGTAGCATAATGTACATGGAGTTCTAGACACTCATGTAGATGTCGCATTTATGATAACAACAGAAATGCATAAGTAGAAATATCTTCTAGAATATAGGAGCATGGCAATTATAGCTCAATATATTCATGTAGAAGGAGCACACCTAGTATAGGACCTTATACATGATGAAAGAAAACTTGATCATACTCGGAATCTTAGAAGACCTAAATCATCAAAGCAAGGAAACATTTACAAGGCAAGGACCTTTAAGATGCTATGATGGAATCTTCAAAAGAAGATTCGTGAACCAAGGCAAATGTTTCATTGGGAATCCCATTCATGGATTCAAGAAAAAGGATGATATGCACGCAGGGTAAGATGAAGCAAGAAGGGCCACGCAAAAGGATGAACAAGGAGGATCAAGATGAGGTATGTATGCATCAAAGTTTAAGTTATGTTTTTAGTTGTATATTATTAAGTCATGGGTATAGTTCTATAACATGATCAAGCATGAAAGAATCTCTTTCACCAAGAACATGCTCGAAGGCATGTATCACAATGCAATGAAGGCCAACAAAAGAACATGCTCACATAAGGAGTATAAGATTGCTGACTAAGAAGCACGAAGAAATGTTGACAAGTTAAAGAAAGCAAGCAATGAAGGAATGCTTCCACAAGCAGCATTAGATGGTTGACCTATCTATTTGAGAAGAAGGAAATGAAGAAAGAGATCAAGCATGCAAAGAACACGATGATCACCAAGAATCACTATCTGACAAAATGCCTTGAAAGATATCTCTCGAAAGAAGGCAGGACAACTCTGATAGAGGAAGAAAGGACCCTTGACACCTATGAAGGCCTTGGAAATATGAAAGGTGTAGATAATTGATTCTACTCCATGAAGATGTCGTGATGAAGAAGCCATCAAACAAAAGGAAAAGCAATGTTGAAGCAACATCATGATAAAGTCATGATGGGATACTAGGTCAAAGCATATAACCTGTCAAGTACGATGAAGCATTGATGAGGAGAACATTCCGAAGCATGGACAAGATGACAAAGTAGTAGCCAAAGATGACAAGAAGAACCTGCTATTCACTTTCCACAAAGCAATGACATGAAAAACCAAGAAGGAAAGTGATCGATGGATGGTGCCCTACCGAGAAGAAGTTCGATCGAAGACTTCATGACATCATGAAAGGAAGAAGATCAAGCAAACTGAAGGACCCACGAAGAAGAAGTTGCTGATGAAGGAAGGAGTCCCCAGTTAAGAGGGATCTTTGACAGGTCCCTGATCAAGAGGGAGTTTTTGATCACCCCTGATTACAAAGGAGTGACGATTGTGTTTTCCATTTCATGGGTCATGCACTAGACCAGGATTGACAGCCGTAAATCTAGTTGAAGGCCATGAATGGAAATTTAGACACAAGATACACACAACATTCTTGTCTTCACTTGGGAAGAAAGAATCGGAAGATTAGGTAATCATCTGGCATCCAATACTCTTCGAGGATGTGTAGGGCATCCAAGACAAGAGTAGGCAAGAGGACCGATATTCTTTGAGGGTTAGGAAGCCAAGATAAGAATAGTCCTAGAAGGTTATACTCGAGAACACCTGGGTGTGTATGTATCTTGAGAGACAATGATGGATGTGTCTATAAAGCATTCGTCTCACCAGCATTGTAGCTCATGGTCTCGTGAAGAGATGGAGCTGTTAGTCAAGGCCTTGCACTATGACAATGTTCATGAATATGATGCTATAACAGATGGATTGCTAATTCGATTTCTCTTATGTGAATTCTTCAAGATTGAAAATTGCCAAACACCTTGTAATGTTGTATGAATACCTCCTTAGTTAAGAGGGAGTGTTGAAGGAAATGTAACTAGGCTAGGTATTCACAAATGTAATTTTGATATTTGTACTTATTCAAGAAAAGAGAAATTATTTTTGTATTATTTGTCAATGAGTTTCTTGCTCATTGAAAATAGGTCAAGCACATTTTGAAGTGCTTCTAGAGAGTCAAAGTCAAAATGTAATTATGATAAAACCCTTTGAGGGCATGTTACATCATGGAAGTCATCATACAAGTTCATGGGAACACCTCCAAGCATGGTCAAATCCTCTCCTAGCAGCAATGAAGTTTACAAGTAGCAAAACGATGGGTAAAATTGAATTATAGAGCAAAACTATAAATCGACCTTAAGGACAGTCAAGTCGGCTTAATTGGAGGGACAATCCTATTTATAGAGGCTGTCCACTGTCCACTCCAAAAGATAATGTACAACAAGCTCTAAAATCCACAAGTAAGGAGGAGGCAAGTAGGATGAAGACAAGGCAAGAGGAAGGGTCTGTTAGGGCAACGAAGAAAGAAGGTAGGACAACGAAGGTGCACGGTTGTTTTCCAGGGTTTCTGCTGCCACACGTGCGAAGAAATAAGGGACAGTTTGCAGCCAGATCAACAATGAAGTGACAGGGGTATATTCTTCATGGTTTGGGCTAGTAATTAGGCCTACAAAGGCTTCCTACTCCGTCGAAGAAGAAGAACTCTCAAGCAAAGTAAGGAAGCAGAAAGTTGAAGTATGAAGGACTGTTTCTAGGGCTAATAGTCACACGTGCGAAGTGCAGCAAGGGTATGAAAGCAAACATTCCCTTTTGTTTGGGTAAGAGATCAAGCCTCCAAAGGCTCACAAGCCTAGTGAAGGAGCACATCTCTCTAAGGTGAAACAGACTCTAATAGGAAGACAAAGTGCTGGAAGACAAAGTGTCGGAAGAAGCGCCGAAAGTGACAGTGCTGAAAGAGGAGGGATTTGACTTATGCTTCTAGGAGATCCTAGTCAAGGGTGTAGGGTTTGGCAGTTGTTCAAATAAGAAGCTTAAATAAGAGAAATCCTACAAAGGGTTTTCCTCTAAAGAGTGGAGAGGGTTTGTCCCTGACAGAGAGCCAAAATTTTGTGTTCTTGTTATTTTGTTTTGGTAGCACTTTGATGAAGCACACACACATGCACTAATAAGAAGAAGTAGAAGTATAAGCTAACTAGAAAAAGTAAAAAGGCTTACAAATTGTTATCAAGTCTCGGAGAATCATCACAACACTACTTTGCCCTAGATTCTCTAACATTTCTTTCAAGATGATAGAGTCTTTGTGAAGTGATGGCTAATTCTTCCTTGATGCTCTTCCTCTTATATTTGGCCCTTATGTATCCTTTTTCAATTAGGTGATCTTCAAGTTGCCTTTCCTTGTCACCTTAGCTTTGATACGATGTTGAGAAATCTAGAGCAACTAGATTAGATGAGATTTTTCTTACTTTGATAACTGCTTGTGATGTTCTTTAACTTCAACTTGTAGAATTTATAATTAGCTTCTTCTTCACTTGATTATTATTGTGTTCTTATCATAGAAAAACTACCAAAACATGAAGATCAATAGAATAGGTAGACACAAGATATAGGTTGCTAGACAGGGCCAAAACCTCTCCAACAGAGGAAAACCCACAATAATTCTTCTCTTCTTATAGAATCTGCAAATATGAATTCCAAGACCTCTAGACCCAAGACAAAGACGCCCCCCCCCAAGACTAAGTCAACTTTCCTTGTAGATGAGCAACAAATTTTGTCCTTCCAACAACTTTAGCAACTTCGACCCAACAACTTTCTGCAACTTCAACCCACAACAACAATTTTTTCCTTTACTGTAGGTCTGCAACTTTTCAGCCCTTCTGCAACAGCTACAACTTCGCACGTGTGGGATCGATAGGTTATTTTAGGCCTCCTTGCTCCTTCGCTTGGATTGCTTCTTCTTTCTTGAATAAATAGATGATGTCTTTTCTTTTGATCACAAATGTTGACCTTCCTTGGAAATTTGAAATTTCATCTTATATAGCTGCAGAAATCCTAGCTTCCTCTTTGCACGTGTTAGAGATATTGACCCAAAAATTTCAAATTTTGTTGTCTTCTATTCCTTGTCTTGTCCATCGCTCTTCTTTCTTGCTTTTCTACTTCTTCTTCTAGTGATCGAACTTTCTTGGCTGATCTCCTTCAAATGAGGTCAATTGCTTATTATATATAGGCTTCTTGTCTTTTGCTCTTCTTTATTTCTCTTCTACCTCTTCTAATGATTGAACTTTCTTGGATGATCTCCTTCAAATGAGGTTGACTGCTTCTTATATATAGGCTTCTAAGGAGGTCAAATTACCCTTCATGAGGTCGGCTTGTTCTCTTGTAGGCCGACTTGGTCTTGGAGGGACTTTTGACACAAGTTAGACTCAAATAAATTCTTTTGACTCGATACAAGATGCCCAATAGGGTCTATTATATACAACGACTCTTTTGAGTCCTTGACTCTATGACAAAACCCTAGAAGCACACAATGGGTGCTTTGACCTACAAATAAATTGACCTTGAGCATGAAACCCATTCTGTAAAATAATAATAATAGATTTTCTTTCTCTTTTACATCAAATACATAAAATCAATAGTACATAGATTATTATGTAGACCGAACCTAGTTACATATTTCAACAAAGGGTTATAAAATTAACTCCTTAGTAGACAATCAAGAGAAAAGAAAAAAATCAAGATGATGGAAAAACCCTAATGTGAAGGCTTGTGCAAGTAAACTAGCTCTCCATGGCACACAAATAATTCAAGGAAGACCTTGCGCACTAGAGAGCCTCCCAATTCATTTGTAATTGGCAAAATGGATAATGTAGAAGCTAAAATTGAAGGGATCAAGGAAAAAATTGACACTCTTACAAACAAAAGGAACTCAAATTTGAAGTTGCTGAATGAGGAGCTCAAAACATTGAGGAACAAAAGTGAGTGAATAAGTAGTCCAAATTCCCACACATCATTTTCATGGCCACATCAATCACTACAACAATGTGATGAAGAATTAGAAACTTTGAAAGGAACAAGATTTTTTAGTAAATAACTCATGTGAAGTGCATATACTGGAATCTAAATTAAAAAGCAGTTTGAAAAGACAAAATACCTCAAAAAATGACTACAAACATTAGAGAAAGAAAATGACATACGAGCAAGGAATTGAGTATTAGTTTGACAAGATGTTGCAGTTAAGTGCAAATGAGAATATATGGAGAAGCAAGATATAGAAATTTGAAAATTTCATCAACAAATAAAAGAGTTGCAACAAAAAAGTAACAACCCAAGAAGCTCTCACAAAAGAAATATTGAAAATATCAATAGAAAACTATTGTCCAAAAATATGAAATTTCTTGTTTGAGAAATCATAATAAAACTCTACTTGTAGAAATGTAGAAGTTGAAGAATGAGAAGAAGGTGGAACAAAAATCTCAGACCATGGATAAGAGTGCTAAATCGACACAAACAACATTGAAAAACTAAATGTTGTTATTAATGATGCTATATTAATTGAAAACCTTCTAAAAGTAGAAATTGCAAGTAAACCAACCTCAATAGAAGGGATCAAGGACTTAAAAATGGAAGCGATGCATAAAATTGAATATGAATTCAATGAAGCTAAAGAGAAGCTTTATAAGTTACAAAAAGACAACGATGTATCAAAATAAGAGCTTAAGAAGCAATATGACCAATGGTGTAAGATGCAATCCCTTAATGAATCACTCATTAAGGAGGTTTAGAACTTAAAGTAAGAAAATTATAGCAAAGTGGTGTTTGAAAATGATGAGTCAAGGGAAGAATAGAAAAGAAAGATGAAGAAATCAAAAGGTTATGTAAGCATAATCATCAACTTCTTAATGATTTTAAGGAGGTTAAAAGGCATTTACAAGACTCTGAATCAATTGATAGGGATGAATATATTATTGCAAAAATTGAAGAGGATACTATCAAAAAACTTGAGAAAATTTGCAAGAAGGTTGAAGAATCCCTAAATACTAATGGGGTAAAATCATAAATGCAATCTAGATTTGAGGAAGGACGTACGATTTGATAAATGGAATCACATTGTAGCTTCAAAAGGAGGAAAAAGAAAAGATTGAAGGAGGTCATCAAAAAATACTTTAAAAAGTTGAACTCCATTTGGAGAATGTACATGTCAAATGTAATGGTATTATCTTCAAGGCTAGGGTAATCAAGGACCAAGCAAAGATGTTAGATGATGCCATTGTCCTTTGAAAGAAGATAGATGTAATGGTTGTGTAGACTAAAGGAAAACGATCACATGTGAAACCATATCGACACCCTCATGTCTAAGGAGGTTTTGAAGGAAGAAAAGAAAATCAATATTGACATTATCTTGGAATAGGGAATCTCAAAATAATTATTCAACAAGACATTATTTGAGTCCAACAATTACTAGAAATTGGAGAAGTCGCAACAACAATACATGGACTTGAAGGAAAGGAAATTATGCAACAATCAACCATCAAGGATCAAAGTGAAAAGATTTGAGTTGGGATGGATTGACCCCTTTTTGATGCACCAATATTGTTCAAGGCTTCAAACATCATATCAACTTGTGTCCTCAACCTTATCTAACTGATTATTTCTCATCGCCTATGCTTTGAGGTCAAAATATTTTTAAGGAGGGGAGATTTGTAATATACCTTATATTACATTTATTATCTTATTGTAATAAATAAATATCATGTATGAAAATACCATAGGACAATTATTATATAATGTATCATTAATATGTAATAATGATAAGTCATGCCCTTTGGAAAGGACATGACTTATCAACCCTATGTGCATTTATATTCACTCTTATTGTATCTCAAGAACATATCAATGAAAAATGAATAATAATTATCTATCCCTTGAACAATATATGGATTTTTCCTTGTTATAATGGATTCTTAAGTGATGTTGTTGGAAATGTAAGTAGGTTTGGTCTTCATAATTATCACTGTGCTTGTATCAATATGTATTTCATGTAAAAACAAAAGAAGAAAAATAAATTATTATTATTATTCTATTTTCTAGTTAAAGCATGTTCTTAATGCTTGTAGGGTTATTTGAGTCAAAAGAAAAATCTTCATAAGTCAAAGTCCCATTTGGACTATTTGTAAGAAAAAGAAAAATCATTTTATTTGAGTCAAAAAGTCAATTTTGTCATCCACAAGACCAAGTCGACCCTCCTGGACAAGTAGGCATATAGAGATAGCTATTCGACCTCCTGGACCTGTATAAATACAATGCGATTCAACCTCATTCACAACCAATTCATCATTTCGATTTTCTGTGCCAAGAAGAGAAGGAAAACCAACGAAAGCCAAGAAAGAAAGAATGAAAGTCAAAGGAGAGAGAGCGAAGGTCAAAAGAGAGAGAAAATCGAGATTTTTTGCCCTATTTCTATTCACACGTGAAATTTCAAAGGTGCTACAAGGCCAAAAATTTAGAGATACTGCAGGTTCGAAAATTTCAGTTTGACTAGATTTTGAGAGCATTGACCACGTTGACTTTGTTGACTTTGACTTGGTTGAAGAAGGCTTGAAGGAGGGCTGACTTGGGGCTTTTGTGGCAGTCTTGGTATTGGTTTTTGGGTCTTGGATATCTCACTTTGATATGATTCTATAAGAAGAGGATTTCTTGGGTTGCCTATTGAAGAATGTAACTAGTGTCAGTCTTCATAATTGTATTTGAGTCATGGTGTAATGTATTTGTCAAAAAGAAAGAAAAGAAAAGTATTATAAAAAGAAATTGACTTATTAAAGCATGAGTTTCATGCTTGGGTCAATGGTCAATAGGTCAAGGCACCCATTGAGTGCTCTAGGATTTTTGTACTAAGTCAAAGTCAAAATGTATTAGACTCTTCTTGGGAAAAGAAAGTTATTTTTATGTCTTATACTCCTCCATCAAGTCGGCCTCCACACCTTTCAACTTGACCTCAAACAACTGTCAAGTTGGCCTCTTTAAAGGTTCACATCCTCATAGAAGAACATATCGATCTATCTATCTATCTATATATATATATATATATACTAGTGTTATTCAACTTATTGCGAGAGGAAATCACCACCTGCAATTTGAACATCAAGAAGGAAGTGCGAAGGGGTCAAAAATAGAAGTCTTTTGTCATCTATATGAAGAAATTGTCATAGTGAAGGAAGGAGAGACTATTGGAGTCAATGTTCTATCTCACATGCGAAGAGAATAATGAAATTGCAAGACCGAAGATCAAGCTTCAGAAGTATGGATCAGACTAGTACTCTTGTTGACCCGTTTTGGAGAAACAAACCTTGTTGACTTGTGAAGAAAAGGAAGGAGAGATACTTGACTAGGAGACTGACTTGATGGATGGAGAATATCTATGGTCCTGGTTGTATCAATCTGATCTGAATCTACTAGTGGAAGAGTTTGAATGGGTTTTCCCCTTCATAGGGGTTTTGCTTTGGCTGAGTGCCTACATCTTGTGTCATCTTTTTTGTTCTTAATGTTTTTAACATTTATTTGATGATAAAAAAATCTAATATAATCAACAGAAGATAGATATAATATCACAAATAAATGTCATGAAAGAGAAATCAAAATAAAATTTCCCTAATGCCACCCTAATGGATTCCTCAACAACGCCCTGGTTTGGAGCCTACATCTTTGTGTCCTATGTCTTTTGTGATCTTCATGTTTTGTATTTTGGTAATTGCTTGATGAAAATAACATAATAAAAGTAATAAAAGGCCAATAACATTCACAAGTAATTTTCAAGTAAGAGAAATCAACCCTAATCTACAAGCATATTGATTTCTCAATAGATGTGACCAATAGATTCAGTCCAGATACACACTATTCTTGACAAAACAATACAATAACAAATCATGTGACTAAATAACCGCTAGCACACAAGACAAGCAAGCGGTTAACTAATCCAATAAGACAAGAAGAATATAAGCAACAAATTCGTTATGCCTTCTTTGTTGAGTTTCATTAAGAGGGGAGGACCCTTAGGGAGGTGAGGATGAAGTAGAAGAATGAGAAGGTACTTTCTCAAAGAAGTAAAAGAAAAAAATGTAATATGTTGAACTGCCATGATGTGGAGGAAATGAGTTTAGTAACCAGGCAAAATTCTATGTCAATGGTTGAAAGGTTGACTACTGAATCTGTTACCCCACATGTCAACAGGGGTACATAAAACTTTTGCAACTTTTTATGACCACCACTGTAAGCCTAAGGTCACAAGTCAAAGCATTGTTACAACCATGTGAGGATTTGTGTTAGGTATTCTAAGCCCGTGTCTTCTTCTTGAGTTTGTATCTTGTTGTTTTGGTTGCGCTGTAGCCAATCCTTTGTAGTTCACTTTGGGTGCATCTCTTCCTGTATAGCATTGGAAACCCTTAGGTGATTTTACTTTAGGACTCGTGGTTTTATCAGATCCTTCTTTCGTAGGGTTGAGCATTAGTGTGTGGGCTAGTCCAGCCCACGTCAAGTTGCACCTATGTCTTTACCACATGATTATGGTTTATAGAATTTTTAGGTGGCCTTGGCTTTGGTGCAATATTCCTTAGATAACTCTCATGCATGGCAATGTTTTTTTTGAAAACTTTCATGTTTCCCAAGGAAAAACATGATTCCCAATGCAAAGTGGTCTTGGTGGTCAAAAGATTAACTTGGTGTTAGATTGCTTAGCTTGATGAGAGAATTCATTTTCCAATCATAAGTGGTAGTGGCTAGTTACAACTTGGTCAAACTTGGTCAATAGGTCAGATAGATTTCTAGGTGGCAGAACAATGGCAACATTGGATAGAATCATACATGCATCATGTCAAAAATTATCAACAGAGTGAGAGGAAGTAAACACAGGTGCTAGATTTCAAAGATCCATCTAGGTGTTAGAGAACAAGCATGGGGGTAGATGACGTGATAAAGGAAGTGATGATGTGGCAATGGCATGTAGGATATGAAGATTCCAAGAGAGATCTAGTTTAGATCTCGATCGGTTTAGCCATGCTTAGGTTCTAGAAAAGTCAAAAGGTCTAGGGCATTGAAGATCCAATTTTGAGGTGGCCAAGTCAAATTACTGAAGGGAAAAATCAAGTCGAACTAGCCGTTGGAGAAGTCAACTAGTCGTTGGAGAAGTCAACTAGCCATTGGAGAAGTCAGCTAGCCATTGTACAAGTTAATTAGTCGTTCAAAGGGTTATGGATTGAGAAGTTAAGTGTTGGACCAAGAAAGTTGCCATTAGAAGATGAATTCAACCTCTAAATGACCAAGTCAACTTCCTCTCTCCAAGTTGAACTACCTCATGGACCAAGTCAAATTTATTCAAAGGAATCCAGTGGAACATTGAGCCACTTTATCCTACCATTCTTCATTGTTGAGCAAAGGAAAACATGGACTAGATTGGAATTTTAAATCAAGTCGACCCCTTGGAGGGAAATTAAAAAATTGTAATGAAATATTTTATGAAGACATTATGAAGTCTCCAACTTGTGGATGACTAGTAAATGATATTTTGACGAGTTCAAACTAACTATTAGCTAGTAGTTGCAAATTGTTCTATAAAGGCTAGCCTCCCCTCATGTATTTGTTATTGTTGTCATATTAAATTAATGCCATCATTTGATAAAAGAGCTCACTTTTTGCAAACCTTTGTCCATATGTTTTATGTTCATTGTGTAAATTGGATTTAATTTAATTCATTTATTTTTATCGTGTTTCTATCATGATTATAATCTAATAAACTCAATGATAAGTAAAACTACATAGTAGATAATAGGTTGAACCATCGGGGGTCTACTTAGTCATGTGGAGAGGATGAATGAGGGGGAATCCCACTTAGCCTTCTTGTTTTGTAGGTGGATCACTCTAAGCGACTGGACCATTCTGAAGGGGAGTTTCAAATCATGTCATGGTTTCTATTCATTACACACTCAATCTGAAGATTGTAAATACCACACCAAAGGGGTCACTCCTAAATGGGCTTGAATTTTTTGGGGTTATTAATTTAATAGTGGGGGTGATTTCTCATATAGACTAAACCCACTCCCTTGATATATCAACAAGATCAACTTAAGAAGGTGTAGATTTCACACTCTGGGAAAGGTGAGGTAAGTTGGGCACAAGGTATTCACTTAGCAACCACTTATTTCTTTCAATGACTCAAAACTTTCTTTTTAGCATTAGTGTATGATTTTATTTACTCGTTGATTTTTAATTGATTTATTTTACTAGTGGGTTAAAAGTGTTGATTTTTAATTGGTTTATTTTATTAGTGGATTAAAAACCTTGGAGAAATAGGATTTATTGTTAGATCTAGTCTAAGGATAGATACCTGTTTTATATGGGTATACGTTTCACTTTGATGGGATAACTCCTACTTGTGAATAATATTTAATATCCAAACTATGCAATGAAGAATGTAATCATGTAGACCAAGAATAGAAGTCTACGGGAAGGTTGAGAGATTGAGAGGAATGAGTGAAAATAGGGATGGAGATTTAATGATAGAATCATGGAGATATTATGGAGGAGGTTGAGGAATTGGTTTGAACCAAAAATCTTATTTTTTCATATTTGTTATGGTCACCATAATTATAAATAGTGACCATCTTGTATAATAGAATACACTTGGGAATTATGGATTAATAATATAATTCTCCTTCGGGGGTTTTGCATATTATTCCTTTGTCCTTTGCTTTGTTCTTTGGCTATTAAGTGAACAATTGGTATCAAAGCGAGTGGAGATCTTGTGGAACTATTGTAGTGTTGATGTTGGTTACATGGAAACCTATGGAGGCTCGTGTGGAGTTGAATTGTGGGTGCGCAAGTTGCACTGCATGGATGACGACTGGTGCGAGAAATTGTTGAATGCTACAGTTAAAGCGAAACACTAGACGTGTTGGATGCAAGCTGAGGTTTTGTAAAAGTTGTATATAGTGGATGTTGGATGTGGGATGGTGTTGCAGGAGCATTCGGCACTCTTAATCAAACGAGGAATCCAAAGTGGAGCAAGGAGGATGACGTGGACCATCGGAGTAAACAGGGGACATTTCTGTTAAAATAGAGCTAGTTTGATGGAATGGATAAAGTCTCTAGAAGACTTATTTAATGTAATCTGCCATATGTATGTATGCATGTAGAGAGAGTTAGGGACAGTTGAGTGATTCATGGAGAGGATTTGATCGGATCCTTTCAGTGATCCGATCCAATGCATTTATCAATGATGAACCTGCATGTTCAATGGGGGGGGGGTAATACAAAATGATAGATAGAGTTTTGTAAGTCGAGAGTAATCAAAATGTAGTCGAGAGGGAACTTGTGCCTAAGGCTGAAATGCCTTAGAATGTAACTATGTCGTGTATAATAGAAAAGTGTGTGTTGAGTGTGAATTTGTGCGCTTGTGTGTATTTCATATATAGAGTTAGTCCCGTGTTGCTAGATTGTTGATCGATCATCAATCACTGAAAGGATCGATGGCGATCCAAAGATATAGAGTTAATTCTTATATATAATTGTTGTGCGTGTCGTAACAGAGCGTGGTAGAGAACCGGGATCTAAACGTAAAATCCATCAAAGGCAAGCGAAATCAAGCCAAGGAAGAATAAATGAGAGAATGCACAGGATCCGTTGGATCTGTGAGATCAACGGTCTAGATCATGTCGCATGGAGTAGAACCATAATATCGCATCGGTGAAGTTCATACACAAGGGGCGGACCTTAGGTCTTGGACAATCGCGATCTGTGATCACCGATATATCGCATCGGAGAAAGCCTTGGGTATTATCGGAACTGGTCGAGGAGCAATTGCGATTGCGATGATGCGATAGATCATGGACCGTCGAATTGAGAGTCAGGATCGACGGTCGCGATCTAATCGCTAATCGCAAACCAAAGAGGTCAAGGGTTGGAGGTCGGAGGAATGCTGATGTGCTGACATCATGACATGCGATATTGCGATAGATCGAGGGCCGATGAAGCGATATCGCTGATATGCGATGAGGCGCGATCAGAGGTATCGACGTTTCGGAGATCGGAGCAGCGCTGTAGAGAGGTTGGAAGGTGTGGACCTGAAGATTTTATAGAGGTGGGTGTATACTTTTTGAAATTCGGTCTTATGGTTCGACTGCGGGTTTTCCTGTGTATTCCGATATGAGTGAATGGTCCCGGTTTAAATGTTTTTAAAGGCTAAGGCCATGGATAACACTTCTGATAGGTTTGTGGGCCATAACCCATAGGCCTTAGGATCGAAAAATGATATGAAAGGGGAAATTGGTTTACCCTCAAAATCTCCTTTCATCAGATGGTTTCAACGCCTTTTGACCTTTCAAAAAGGCACTCTTTAAAATACTCGTTTCTCATATGGGATATGTTGTCGCTCAAATTGTACAGGCAAGATGCGAGAACGATTAGGTGAGGGGTTGTCACTCTGATCCTTGACCTCTTCGTTCTAGATGTCTCCGTACAACAGGCTATGGGAGGTAGTCCCTATGAAATGTGAAGATAGAGAGACCTGTCGGCAACCGACAAGTTTGGGAGACACAACTGAATGGCCTAGCAACGTGGTTAATTTAGCAATTTCAATGATTTTATTAGAATACTTAAAAGACCAGTGCCTTAAATGGAGTCAAAATACTTTCTTTATGTGGATTATCTGTGAAATCATCAGATGAACAATTGCTACTGTAGGATGCTTCACTATCTTAGATGAAATGCAATACCTAAAAGCTACGTGATATGCAAGATCTTGGTTTATTTTAGATTAGATGCCTAACTAGATGAATCCTTTACCTTAGCTGTTTTGAAACTACTCTCTAAAGTAGGTTATGGAGGGAAGCTCGGGAAAGAATAGCAATGGCTATATTAACGATACCCCCCCGGAAATCTAACCACCCGATGCCTCCAACACTGCAGAGATTGTGGCTCTGACGACTGCAAGGTCACCGTGTTAACCACTAAAGAGGTTCTAGACTTCACAAGTTAGATGAAAAAGTGTGCTCCTAAGAGTCTTTCAACCAATCTTATTCTTGGAGGTAAAGTCATTAAATGCAAGTCTAATCCTAGGATGCAAATGTAGGATGAGAGATTACTTTTAGTGAGATTGTTAAATGTCTTAAGCACTTAGAGTTAAATTACGACGATATTAGAACAACGAAGTACTTAATGACAATCTTCACTAAAAGAGGAGATGCTCAATGGAACAAGATAGAAGGCGCCAAAATGTTGTCAAGATCAAGACAATTGCTCATGAAACAATCATAATAAACACAATGCTTCCTTTAATAATGCCAATTAGGATGCCAATTAACGATAGAGTTCCAATGTGTCAATTAGATACACAAGATAGAGAACTTGAACACAATTAACAATTCTTTTGGATTACCTCAAGAGTATTCTTATGGGGATTTAGATTATCAATTGGCTTGATTAGCAAGAGTGTAAACTTAGATATAGAGCTCACTTGCAATGCACAATATTAGTTACACTTGTCACAAAAGGGATTTCCATGATGACCATAAGAAACAATGTAACTACTTATTCAATTATCCACTTGATGTGATGGCAATGACAAGTAAATATATTCCTTAGAACCAATGTCACAATGAAATGAGAGAAGAGCATTAATCCACAATATTATTTCTTAGAGCAATGGGCCAATCTAGTTAGCCTTTTAGAGCACTTATGAATTAGATTCAGGGCCAATCTAGTTACCCTTTTAGAGCACTTATAAATTAGATTCACCAATTATGTTCTTGAAGCAAGAATGCTAAATCAATGAAAATCACTTAAATGCAAAATGCTAATTGCAAAAGATGACAAGACACCAATGAACCCTTTGACCAAACTTCAAGCCCAAATCACTTCAACAATTAATGTTTATGAATTAGATGAGTTCCTTAGTTATTTTTAGAGCCTTTAATGCAATTTATTACTGCTGCAACCTTGTATTCAGAGGTCTGCAAATTTATATCAGACCTTGAAATTATTATACCAACACTAGGAAAGCAATGCATGATGTCAAGAATGAGCGAGAAACTCAAAACAAGAGACCCTCCAATGACTGCCAATTAGTTTTGAGACCACTTATAGGCTATAGATCAGACATTTAACATTCAGATCAGACCTTTAAAGAGCATTTATCGTACCTATATCAACTAAGAAAATCAGTGATTCAGTCCTCCAAAAAGCCAACAAGGTGCCAAACACGTAATGCCAAATGAACTCCAATGGTTACTTGATGAAGTTAAGTGATTGATTAATGATTTTTTGTTACTTTTATTGGTGTTATGAGACTAAATAGATGGCTGTAGCAAAACAAGGAAGACAAGGAGGGATAGAAGAGAAAACCAAGAGGCTTAAAGGCCTAGTTGAGAGCTTGAAGGCTTGGAGATGACTTCCACTTCCCGCAACCACAATGTTAGCAAGAAAATTGTTGCAACACAAGATGTTAGAGATGAAAGACATTGTAAAAATTTACCACAAGGTTGCAACCAAAAGAAAATCTCAAATTTTTATGCTAAAAACCTCACGACCAAGCCAAAAATGCCCAACAGTGGAAGGGAAAAGCCCAATAAGGCCTGTGGCAAAGGTAAAATAGCCTCTAAGGGCTGTGTTGATGGAGGAAAAACCCTAGAAGGGGTGTAGCTAGTCTAATTAGGCTTGCGGCTAAGGGAGAAAGGCTGTTAAGGCCTGCTGCAAGCCCTAAAGGGGCTACGACTAGATGGGAAAGGCCCTTAGGGCCTGCGTCCAACCCCAAAAGGGATTCCGCTTGGGGAAGAAGCCCTTAGAGGGCTCCAACAAGGAGAAAAGGGGCCCTAGGGCCCGTGGCCTAGGGAAGAAGAGCCGTAAAGGGTTGTTGACTTTTGTTTACCCATTCGAAATCACTGAACTTTTGACTATAATTGTTATGCGAAATCTCAGAGACAGATCCGAATTTCTGTATCCTAATGTGAAGAGCCTAGCTGGGTATATATAGTAGTTCGTCCATGTACTCGACCCGACATGACCATTTGAATGGGTGTGACACTTGGGTGAGCCGACATAGGTTATTTTCTTCATGTTGCAGTCGACATCAAGTCAAGAGAACTATGCTTGTCTTTTGGAGGGCTTTCTACACACTAGATTGACTCATATACATTTTACATATGCTCAAGAAGAGCTCTTCAAACATGACATTAATTCTTTGACCATGTTGAGAAATCTAGGGCATTAATATTAGATGATTTCTCTTCTTGTGAATGTGTTAAAATTGGCTACTAGGGCCAAACTCCATGTAGGTCATCTTATTTATGGAAACTGATATTTTTCTTGGATTCCCCTTGTTGAGAGGTGTAGGATTGATCTAAAGATCATTTGATTCCGACAAGTATTTATGGAGATATGAATTTATTTGTGTTATGTGACAATTCGTCAAGTCGGCCAGCGACCAAATTACCCCCACTTGTCCTCCACGTTTTAGTATAAATAGAGGTGCCTTGCAAGTCATTTTAGACACAACGCTTGTGATCTCTTCCCCTCCACTTGTCTTTGGATTTTGGTGGGAGGAGAGATCCTAAGAGTATCTGCTGCCCTAAGAAGAATATGCCCTAGCTCTATGTTGCCATGGAGAAGCTTAAACGCTGCCATAGAGAAAGGCTCTACGCTATAGAGAAGCTTAACACTGGTATGGAGAAGCCCTAACCGCTGGCCTAATGATGCCCTAACTAACACAGAGTCATGAAGGCAAGAAGCCCTAACGCAGTCAGGGAAGAAGGTGATATGACAACAAGGAAGTGAGTCCTAAGTAAAGACTTCTAGATGCAGTCCAAAAAGGAGAATCTATCCTTACCCTAGCCGCAGTGAGGAAGTGTCTTAGCTACATAATTCTGGCCGCAGGCCTGGCCCTAAACACAGTTTTCTATCCGCAATCTTTGAAGAGACTTGGCTGCAGTTTTATGTGCCCTAATTGCAGTCAGTTCAAGCCCTAACCGCAGTCATAATGTTGGCTCTCATATGCTGTTCAAAGGGTCCTCAATCCACTGTCCTAAGGATAGGTCTATACGTTGTTCTAAAGAGACCTAGCCACGGTTTTGTGTGTGCCCTAGTCTCTATCCGGATGCATCCTAAAGGTTGGCCTTATTCCGCAACAAGAGAAGGACTCTATGCTGCCCCAAACACTGCCATCAAAGGTGTTATAATCCACTATTTAGAAAGAGTTAAGGATGCAGTCAGAAGGAGGTCTTACGTGATGCTTGTAAAAGCCTTTCATGTTGTCATAAAGAAACTCTACACAGCCGAAACGCTTCCATAGGAGATGATCTTGAATGATGTCCTTAAGTAAGACCATGTCATGAAGAGTGTAACTATAGCCTAGCTGCTTTGCTAGGCTGCAAGCTATAACAAGCAACTAAGGCTGGTAATTGGATACAGTATTGCAATGTAGTGATGATGGACATGGTGTGATAGGTGACAGCATGATGAGGGCAACGTGGTGCAGTATGGTGTAGCACAATGGATGCAACATGATGCATTGTAGCAGCTTGAAGATGATGGGTGCAACAACTTGATATGAGTAGTGACGCAACAAGAATGTATTGCAGCATGATGATGATGATGATGATGTATTGTAGTAAGCATAGTGCAATGGAGGGTATAACATAGTGCAACATGAAGGATGCAACATAATGATGATGAAGAGCAACATGATGGGTACAACATGTGATGAGGTACAACTCAACAATGGGAGAAGCATAGTGATGAGAGCAACTCTGTGGTTGGGTGCAACACAGTGACGGGTGCAACATGATGATGAGGTGCAGCACAATGATGGGTGCAACATGGTGGTGGAGTCACCTTGTAGGATTAGTTGAAGTAGTATGTCTTCACCGGAGTTCAGATCAACTACCTCATGTGCTATGTTCATAGAGAAGATCTCTGCTCTTATTTTGACAAGTCAAAATGTTGACCTTTGATGTATATGTACTATCTCTCTCTGCTGAACTATTGAAGAACATAAGAAGAATTAATCAAGGGTTTCCCCACATTGGGGTTTGTCCTTGGCTAGCGCCACATCTTGTGTCCTCTTGTCTTGGCTTTTACTCTACGATTTATGTTTATGTTTTATTTGCGTTTTACTATCATGCTAAATGCGATTGCTAATCTGGAATTGATATTAATCTAATATGGAAAATTGAAGTAAATTTGCTATTAGCATAGAAGACACCTAAAATTAACATGGTATCGGAGCTGAGGTGAAGACAAAGCCCAAACAAGAGTGAAAGAGCAATCACTGAAGATAGTTGGAAAGGACAAAAGGCTCAATGGGTTCCTTATCCCTCTTCAAATTCACGAAGGGTGAAGTTGAATCAAGAAGATTATCAGAGTGGCGCAGTGGAAGCATCTTGTGGCCTACCTAAAGGTCATTTCATTGGGAAGTCCAGATCTAAGGATGGAAGGAAAGGCAAAAGCCTTGAGTTTGGCCATTATGCAAAGGAGAGTCTGAATAGAAGGGACACATCACTTGATGATAATAAACAATCATTCCAGGGGCATCTTCAATGATTGAAGGAATGACAGGTATAGTGGCAAAGGAAAAAGGAAAGCAGGTCATCAAGAAATTGGCTGACTCTTCAAGAAAGCAAGGAAACTCCAGGTATGGAGAATCAAATGTTGTTTCTGATAAGCAAAAGGAATATTATCTTATATTGGCCCTCTCCACTACTTCTCTGGACTCTTTGGGAATCTGGCTTATTGATAATAGTGCTTTAAGGCACTTCATCGGAGAGAAGGAAACAATCGTGGAGATTATACTTGGAGTCAATGCCACCTATCCTAGAAAGGGTGTAGGGAATGTTACCCCTCAATTGAATGAAGGTAACATGATTCATTTACAAGAAGTTCTTTATGTACCTGATCTCAAGAAGAACTTGGTGTCCATTTCGGCAATGGAAGTCAAAGGTTTCAAGGTGGTATTCATCGATGGAAAGGTACATGTTTGAAAAAGGAATTTTCAAGTTTCTTTTATTCTTGGGTTCAGGGTTGGCAATTTGTATCAAGTTGCAAGAAGTCCATTGGGGACCATGTCAGTTGACACATCTCTTCTATAGCACCGAAGGTCTACTTATTATGGGGCCCTACCCGATATGAATCAGATGGTGACAAGGATGCTTGAATTCAAGAAGAGCATGGAAGTACATGTCCGAGATGTACCAAAGGAAAACTTACTAGGGGACTATTCCCCTCATGTGGAAAGTCCACATATTTGGAACAACTCGAGGGGTTTGAGATTCATGATCGGAAATCTCATGTATGCAGGTGGAAGAAAGCTCTCTATGATTTAAAGCAAGCTCCCCGAGCTTGGTGTGAGAGGATTGATAGCTATCTGATGAAGCTGAGATTCACTAGGAGTGAAGCCAATCCAAACCATTGCTTTAGGGTTGTGGATGATAGACCTCTCATACTGGTACCTTATGTGGACGATCTCTTTTCTGTAGGTACAAACCCTCTCATTTACAAAAGTAAGAGGGAGTTGGATTCCGGATTTGGAATGATGAACTGCAAGCCCATGACTACCTCGATGAAGCCTAACTTTAAGAAGTTATGTGGTAGTGATGCCGGACCTGATTTGGGAAATGCCTCTGAGCTTCATAAACTCATTCTAGCATTTATGTTCTTGATGAACTTCCATTCGGATATATGTTTTGCAGATAGCATGTTGAGCTCATATATGGTTGAGCCTCACTGGATTGGTGCCAAGAATCATTTGAGATATCTTCAAGGCATAATCTCTCATGGATTGAAATACATTGTCGGAAATGTGAAGCTGCATGATTATTCGAATGTTGATTGAGCAAGCAACGTGAAGGATCGCAAGAGCACTTCTAGGTGCTGGTTCTCTTTCGGTTTTGCTTCGATATCCTAGATGAGCAGGAAGCAGAAGTCGGTTATTTTAAGCACCGATGAGGCTGAATACATAGTTATGAGTATGACCTCGTGTGAAGCTGCCTGGTTGAGGAAGCTCTTCAGTGAGCTGTTTGGACACGTATTGGATACCATCGTGATATTCTGTGACAGCCTGAGGGGGATTCTATTGTTGATGAATCCCATGTTCTATGATCGCTCCAAGCATATAGACATCAGGTACCACTTTATCTGGGATATGGTACATCGAGGAGCAAGAAGGCTCTATCGCATTGGGACTGATGTGCAGGTCGCCGATATTTTGTCGAAGCCCTTGGGAAAGGTCAAATTATTGACTTTTTGATAACGACTAGGAGTTATGGAGAGACTCTCTCCTAAGGGTCATGTATGATATGGAAATTGAGCTCTGGGAGCTCTAGGGGGCTTGGGGGTACATCTTGGAGCGATGATCAACCATAGGGTGAGTGGTTTAGCCTTCCCCTAGTGGTCTGCTATGTAGGTAGGATGAGTGGTTCATCCTTCTCCTGCTAAGACACAATCATAGGGTGAGTGGTTCAACCTTCCCCTAGTGATTTGTTGTGTAGTGGGTGAGTGGTTCAGCCTTCCCCTGGGATACCCCTGGCGACATGTAGGTAGGATGACTGGTTCTTCCTTCTCCTGCTCAAACATCCTACCCATGTAGTCTGGGAATCATGGAAAGTACCTCTCATCTGGCCAATGAGTAGGGAATTGAGGATAGGGACCATAGTAGTACCGATGGATGCATCGTGTTACTACCATACTCCCTATGCTAGGATGATATTGATCTGGGATCAATTGGCACTGACTTCGGGTCAGTAAGAGTGATATAACTCACTCTCTTTTGGAACTGATTTCTGATCAGTAAGAGTGGTATGACACCCTCTTTTTATTGGAACTGATTTTAGATCAGTGAAAGTGGTATGACACACTCTCTTTATTGGAACTGATTTTGGATCAGTGAGAGTGGTATGACACACTCTATTTATTAGAACTGACTTCGGGTCAGTAAGAGTGGTATGAGACACTTTCTTTTATTTGGGACTGGCTTCGGGTCAGTAGAGGATGGTATGATACATTCTCGATCACTTCTTCTTCGTAGTTCAGCAGAGCAGAGCAGTGTAGCGCACTGATGGCAGAGAGAGTACAGTTTGGCAGATGGATTAGCAGATGGAGTTCTCCTTAGTTGAGAGGGAGTGTTAAAATTGGCAACTAGGGCCATACTCCATGTGGGTAATCTTATTTATGGCAAATGATATTTTTCTTGGATTCCTCTTGTCGAGAGGTGTAGGATTGATCTAAAGATCATCCGATTCCGACATGTATTCATGGAGATATGAATTTGTTTGTGTTATGTGACAATTCGTCAAGGTCGGCAAACAACCAAATTACCCCCACTTGTCCTCCACGTTTTAGTATAAATAGAGGTGCCTTGCAAGTTTTTTAGACACACCTCTTGTGATCTCTTCCTCTCCACTTGTCTTTGGGTTTTGGTGGGAGGAGAGATCCTAAGAGTACGTTGCCCTAAGAAGAAGATGCCCTAGCTCTACGCTGTCATGGAGAAGCTTAAATGCTGCCACAAAGAAAGGCTCTACTCTGTAGAGAAGCTTAACACTGGTATGGAGAAACCCTAACCGCTGGCCTAATGATGCCTTAACTAACACGCAGTCATGAAGGGAAGAAGTCCTAACGCAGTCAGGGAAGAAGGTGATATGACAGCAAGGAAGTGAGTCCTAAGTAAAGACTTCTAGATGCAGTCCAAAAAGGAGAATCTATCCTTACCTTAGCCGCAGTGAGGAAGTATCTTAGTCACAGAATTTTGGCCGCAGTCTTGGCCCTAAACACAATCTTCTATCCGCAATCTTTGAAGAGACTTGGCCATAGTTTTATGTGCCCTAATTGCAGTCAGTTCAAGCCCTAATCGTAGTCATAATGTTGGCTCTCATACGCTATTCAAAGGGTCCTCAATCCGCTTTCCTAAGGACAGGTCAATACGCTGTTCTAAAGAGACCTAGCCACAGTTCTGTGTGTGCCCTAGTCTCTGTCCAGATGCATCCTAAAGGCTGGCCTTATTCCGCAACAAGAGAAGGACTCTATGCTGCCCCAAAAGCAATCATCAAAGGTGTTATAATACGCTATTTAGAAAGAGTCAAGTACGCAGTTAGAAGGAGGTCTTACGTGTTGCTTGTAAAAGCCTTTCACATTGTCATAAAGAAACTCTACGTTGCCTAAACACTGTCATAGGAGAGGACCTTGAATGCTGTCCTTAAGTAACACTGTGTCATGAAGAGTGTAACTATAGCCTAGCTGCTTTGCTAGGCTGCAAGCCATAGCAAGCAGCTAAGGCTGGTAATTCGATACAGTATTGCAGTGTAGTGATGATGGACATGGTGTGATAGGCGACAACATGATGAGGGTAACATGGTGTAGTATGGTGCAGCACAATGGATGTAGCATGATGCATTGCTGCAGCTTGAAGATGATGGGTGCAACAGGTTGATGTGAGTAGTGCAACAACAAGAATGTATTGCAGTAGCATGATGATGATGTACTGTAGTTAGTATAATGCAATGAAGGGTACAACACAGTGCAACATGAAGGATACGACCTAATAATGATGAAGAGCAACATGATGGATACAACACAATGATGAGGTACAACTCAATGATGGTAGCAACATAGTGATAAGAGTAGCTCTGTGATTGGGTGCAACATAGTGACGGGTGTAGCATGATGATGAGGTGTAACATAGTGATGGGTGCAGCATGGTGATGGAGTCACCTTGTAGGATCAGTTGAAGCAGTGTGTCTTCACCGGAGTTCAGATCAACTACCTCATGTGTTACCTTCATATAGAAGATTTATGCTCTTATTTTGATAAGTCAAAATGTTGACTTCTGATGTATATGTACTATCTCTCTCTCTCTCTGCTGAACTATTGAAGAACATAAGAAGAATTAATCAAGAGTTTCCCCACAATGGGGTTTGTCCTTGGCTAGAGCCACATCTTGTGTCCTCTTGTCTTGCCTTGTCCACTGTGATTTATGTTTATGTTTTATCTGCATTTTACTATCATGCTAAATGTGATTGCTAATTTGGAATTGATATTGAGCTAATATGGAAAATTGAAGTAAATTTGCTATCAACATAGAACATAAATTAATAGAATGATTTTTACATGATTAGGTTAGGATCTTCTTTATGTTAGTTTCTTAGTGTTCATCAAACAATAACCAATGCAAGAACATAAATAGATACAAGACACAACGTGTAGGCTATGAGCCAGGGCCAAAACCTCTCACTCTTTGAGAGGAAAACCCGCCCAAATTCTTCGTATAGAGATTCCAATTGATGAATACCAAGACCAAGACCCTTGACCTATTAGACACTCCAAGACCAAGACACGAGTCCTCTTCTGCGTTTGTCTTCTAGATTCTTCTTCCACTGCTGAGGCTACATCACTAGAGACCTTCACTGAGATAGCAATCTGAAATTCATTACTGTAATATCACTGTATTGTAAGCATGTCTGAATTGCAACATCATTGAGACTATGACTTGAGCGAGGTTAGCAATGGATCCTTCTTCCCGTGAAAACACCGAGGTTTGTAAACAAAACTTGATTCAAAACACAATCTTGTTATCTTCTAGACATTATACTCTCCTCAACATCGAGACAATGTCACTGCACTAGGTCACCTGAATGGAGGTATCTGAATACTTTTGTTCCATCTATTCGAAATCTCAGAGAGAGAGACATTCGAGCTTCATTCTTCTGCTACCCATCCGAGACCACAAGAGATTTGCAAAGTTCTCATTGTTGTTCATCACCGAAACTTCAGAGAATCCAAACTTCTATCTTGTGTTACCCATCCAAAATTACTGAACTTCTAACTATAATTGTGATGCAAAAATCTTAGAGACAAATCCAAATTTCTGTATCCTAATGCGAAGCGCCTAGCTGGGTATATATAGTAGTTCGTCTGTGTACTCAACTCGACATGACCATTTAAATGGGTGTGACACTTGGGTGAGCCGACATAGGTTATTTTCTTCATCTTGCAGGCCGACATCAAGTCAAGAGGACTGTGCTTGTTTTTTGGAGGGCTTTGTAGACACTAGATTGACTCATATACATTTTACATACACTCAAGAAGATCTTTTCAGACATGACATTAATTCGTTTGGAGGGCTTTCCATACACTAGATTGACTCATATACATTTTACATACGCTCAAGAAGAGCTCTTCATACATGACATTAATTCTTTGACCTTAGTTGACATTAGTTGAGAATTCTAGGGCATTAGTGTTAGTTGATTTCTCTTTCATTAGTGATTGCTTGTGAATGCTTTTTTTTACTTCTTTAGATTAGGATCTTCTTCACGTTAGATTATTAGTGTTCTTCTTCATCAAACAATAACCAATGCATGAACATAAATACACAAGAGACACATTATGGAGGCATGAGCCAGGGCCAAAACCTCTCACTCTTTGAGAGGAAAACCCACACAAATTATTCTTATAGAGATTCCAATTGATGAATACCAAGACCAAGACCCTTGACCTATTAGCCACTCTAAGACCAAGACATAAGTCCTCTTCGACAGTCAACCTTCTTTGTTTCTCTTCCACTTCGATCTTCTTCTTGTCTATGCTACCCCATGTGATAATACCGAGATCATCATTGTGGTATCTATGTCCTGTATTGACCAACCTGTAATCTTCTTATTGAGAGATCAAAATTCTCCTTTCAAATTACTGTCCCTGTGTGTGGTCCTTAATTATCTTCATTGTACCTTCATTTTTTCTCATTACTGCCTACACTTTGTCACTGTAATCAAAGAGTTCTGAACTGTAATCTAAACTACATCTCATTGTAAGTGGTCACCCATCCGAGATCACAGAGATGTGCATCAAAACTTTTTTCTGCTCTCACCTATCTGAGATCATAGAGATGTGCATCAAAACTTCTTTCTGCTCTCACCTATCCTAGATCACAGAGGTATGCGAGAATCTGACTATGATTCACCATTAATCTTTTCACCGTGATTCCATACCGAAACTACATAAGAAGTCCGACTGTTGAAATTTCTAAGTCTGACACGTCGGAAATTCCTAATGCATTATCTGGTTTATTATCTCCTACTTGCTCTTTCCATTAACAAGTTATTTATAAATATAAATACTGAAATAAATACAACAACCTCAAAATATATATAGATCAACAACTGAAATAACGGAGACAATCACACAAGGGACACTATTATTTTTGGACAATTGTCCCTGGGAAAACCCAATGCGGGAAAACCGGTGTAGCAGATATCATGGTTTTATTATTATGCAGTTTCTGAATGCAACTAGGGTGCTAGAAATGGCTCACCCTTCAGAGAATTTCCTTGGCAGAAGTACCTCTCCTTGGAGACATATATTCTCACTAATCAGTCACCGGATGATTGATCCCACAACAACTACGAAAACTCCTTAGCTGGACAACGAAAGCTGCTCCAAGCTTCTCCACTGCTCTGCGTCACTCTCCAGGGACTACGTCACCCTCTCAGCTCTAGTTTGCCCCACGAAAATCTCCAACCCTGCCTCTTGGCCCTGCGTTAGCTCTGCTACTCTTTGCGCAACTACTGTTGCCTTTGCATCAACCACTTGGCTCTCTGTGTCACCCACACTGGCCTGCTCAACATCTGCGTCACCCATGTTGGCCTCCTCAGCCTCTGCATTAGCCCTCTGGCCCTTTGCATCACCCACGCTAGCCTCCTCAACCTCTGCGTCAATCCCAGTTGCCTCTGTGTTAGCCTTCCCAGGCTCTTCGCTGTCTCTCTGGCACTATCTCTGCCTCTGCTATGTATTCTCGGCATTCTGCTGAACTGCCCCTCGCTGCAATAGAGCACTGGTTTGATTCTCTCAACAAGCCCTACTCCAGAAAATCAAACTGATTGATCAATTTTGGTCTCTCTAACTAACCCTCAAGCCTCCTCTTATACTTTTTCTGTTGAGTCTTCAACGACCGAGATTAAGTCCCTAATCAATGACTAAGAGTAGATTTGGCTTGATCCTCATCTCTTGGAACCTTCTAACCCAAAATTATATTAATACACATTAATATTTTAATTTTCCTAAGTTTATACTTAGGACCCCATTAAAAATATTAATTATTTTAATATCTCATCATCTTGGTAGAATTTCTCCAAATGATTTCTGGGTTTTGGAGATCTCATGTGCTTTAGCTTCTCCACCAATTTTCATGGCTAAAGCACATCCGATGCTACCACAAATCAACACTCTTAGCGAGGAATGTGCTCTAGTAATGCTTCATCACTAAAACATCACACTGATCCTCTGCACCGGTACCTGTGTTGATGCTTGGCCTGCTGCCTCATATCCACTGCACTGCTACTTCCTGTACTGCTGCCCATGACACTGCCACTGCCATTGCTACATCTGTACTGCAACTCCCTCTCAACATGTTGCATCATGTTGCCCATAGCACTGCCACTACTAACTGCTGCACTGCAACTCAGTTATTGAGGAGTAGGTAACTGACTTCCTCCAAATACTGACATCCCAGTCAGTCTGGAAGCCTCGTGATGCTTAAGCTGCCTCAGCTACTATCCTATGCTCCCTCTGTTGCCATTGTGTTGCTGCAAACACTTTTGTGACTCTCGCACTGTTGCAACCTCCACTGTGCTGCCATAGACTTCTGCACTCTAGCTCTGCCTTGCCGCTCCATCACACCATGCTCCACCCGACACCTGTCATCATGCTACTATCTTTAAGTGCTCCCGTAGCCGGATGTGATCCAAGAGTTTGGGCACCTCAAGGATCCTGCATTGTGCATGTAGTTCTCCTGACTACAACTCAATGTCTCCCCACCTCTTCTCTAGAGGTGCATGAGCACTCATGATACAACCGTCATCAGTCTCGACATCCTTCTCCGCCTTTGCTGGAGTTGCCTTTGAGTTAGAAGCTTCTCCCTTGCCTTTCTTCCTAGGGCACTTAGATGCATAATGTCCCAGCTCCCCACAGTTGAAGCACTTGACCTTGGAGATGTTCTTCTTCTTCCTCTTCCCTTGCTATCCCGCAGATGCTAGAGCTGCATCCTCCTCCTCCTCTTTCTTGATTCGACCTCCCTTATCACTACTCCCTGCCTTAGTCATCCTCCTGATCTCTTTGTGGTGAAGAGCTGCCCACATCTCCTCCCAATCGGGAAGAGTAGCCCTGCCCAACATACTTTCGACAAATGTCTCCCACTCCTTGGAGACTACATTTAGGGCAGTCTTGACCATAAATTCTAGATTCGATGCCGACCCCACGGAAGTAAGATGGTCGCAAATCTCCTGCAACTTGAGAAGGAATGGATCTATCTGTTCTCCCATATGCATCTGATACGACCACAACTGATTCTCCAGTAGCATCTTCCGCTGCACGGAAGAGCCCTGGTATAAGGTGGTCAAGGTGTCCCACATCTCCTTTGCTTTGTTATTTTCGGTAATATGTGGTATGACATGATCTTTGACCCCATCTAGGATCATGCACTTCGCCCTCGCCATTGCATCATCATACTTCTCGTTCTCAGCTAGGTCAATTGGGATAGTAACGGTTCTCAAGGCAAAGTCCTTGATGCGATGTCGATCTAGGATTGCCAGGATCCTGGCCTTCCAAATGACAAAGTTGGAAGCCCCGTTCAACTTGTCCTGATCCCTTAGTCCGTTCACTACCATTTTAACTCCTCTTCTGGACTCCCTCTGAGTTTCGACTTCCCTCTTCGAAATCTCCCTCTAAGTCCTGATTTCCCTCCTGGAAATCCTCTGGCCAACTGTCGAACCACTCCTTTCCAATCCTCCTTGCAACTGGAACTTGGATCTGGATTTCTTGGCTAGAAATCCGTCAAGGTAGAGACTCCCTCTACCTTGGTCCCATCTCTTTAGACACTGTTCTACTTCGGCAAAAACAACGTCCCACCAGCTCCTCAAATCACAATCTGCCCACAGCTCCCCAAGCCCTAACAACTGAAGAAACTAGGCCTCTCATGCTTTGCGCAATCCCAACAACGACTGAATATGCACCTCTTGGCCACAACGTTGATCCTTCCTGGCTGAGAAGGATGACTGGGCATTGTGTAGGTCTGATTTGCCCCTCTCTGCCTCTGCTTGACCCTCCTTTTGGCTTGAAATGATGATGCAGGCTTTGTGTCACTTCCTCTATCACTGCTTCTGCTATGGAACAATGTTGTTTCTCGGGACCACTGCTACTACTGCAAAATCTCCAGATTACTGCTGGTGCCTTCAGTTCTCCTGTGATTTGCAATGCTCTGATACCATGTTGAAATTTCTAAGTCTGACATGTCAGAAATTCCTACTGCATTATCTGGTTTATTATCTCTTACTTGTTCTTTCCATTAACAAGTTATTTATAAATATAAATACCGAAATAAACACAAATGCAACGTCAACATATATACATATCAACAACTGAAATAACTGAGAAAATCTCACAAGGGACACTGTTATTTTTGGACAATCGTCCTCGAAAAAACTCAATGCGGGAAAATCGGTGCATCAGATATGAGGCTTTTATTATTATGTAGTTTTTGAATACAACTAGGGTGCCAAAAATGGTTCACCCTTCAGAGAATTTCCTTGGTAGAAGTACCTCTCCTTGGAGACAAATATTCTTGCTGATCAGTCACCAGACTATCGATCCCACAACAACTACGACTACTCCTTAGCTGGACAACGAAAGCTGCTCCAAGCTTCTCCACTGCTCTACGTCACCCTCCAGGGACTGCACCACCTTCTCAGCTCCAGTCTGCCCCACGAAAATCTCCAGTGTTGGCTGTTGGCCCTAGTCAGCTCTACTAGCCTCTGCGCAACTACTGTTGCCTCTGCGTCAACCACTTGGCTCTCTGCGTCAGCCCTCTGGCCCTCTGCGTCACCCACGCTGGCCTCCTTAGCCTCCGCGTCAGTCCCAATTGCCTCTGCGTTAGCCTTCCCAGGGTCTGTGCTATCTCTTGGAACTATCTCTGCCTCTCTGCTATGTATTCTCGGCATTCTGTTGAACTGCCCCTTACTGCAACAAATCACTGGTTCGAGTCTCTCAGCAAGCCCCGCTCCAGAAAATCGAACTGACTGATCAATTTTGGTGTCTCTCCAACTGACCCTCAAGCCTCCTCTTATACTTTTCCTGTTGAGTCTTCAACAGCTGAGATTAAGTCCCTAATCAATGACTAAGATTAGATTTGGCTTGATCCTCGTCTCTTGGAACCTTCTAACCCAAAATTATATTAATACACATTAATATTTTAATTTTCCCAAGTTTATACTTAGGACCCCATTAAAAATATTAATTATTTTCATATCTCCTCATCTAGGTAGAATTTCTCCAAACGATTTTTTGGTTTTGGAGATCTCATGAGCTCTAACCTCTCCACCAATTTTCATGGCTAGAGCACATGCAATGCTACCACAAATCAACACGAACTGTTTTCTCCATCGAAAGATCCAGATCTGCGAAGTTTATTCACTGTTATTACCCACCGAAGTTGAAGAGGTATATGAGATTTCTGAACTATCTTTTTGCAGAGACCATAGCCACGTATTTATAGTGGTTTGTCCCATATATTTAAGCTATAACATGACAGTGCGAATGGTTGTGTCTATTGATGTGAGTCGACATCAAATCTTCAACACAGTTTGGAGGATGACTTTGAAGAGGACGGCAAATGCTTGTCGTTGGAGGGCTATCTAGACATATACATAGAGTCATATACATTGACTCATGTTCAAGAAGAGCTCTTCATACATGACATTGACTCTTAGACTTGATGATAAATCCTAGAGCTCTCAATGGAAGCTACTAACAAATAAAATCTCTTGTTCATGAATCCCATGAAGCAAGGCATACAAAAATAATTTTATTTCTTTCATTTCATCATTTACAAAGATCATAATTACATGGCATTATGAAGACCAAACCTAGCTACACTTTTCAACACTCCCGCTTAACTAGGGAGGTATTCATAATGGTACTTAGTCATTCTCAATCTAAGGAATATCTCATAAGAATATCGGTCCTCCACGACTAGTCTTATTGTTGGATGCCCTATCTCATCCGCAAAGAGCATCAGATGCCAAATGATTACACAATCCTCCATTCTGTCTTCCCAGGTGAAGAACAAAACAACGTGTATATCTCTACTTTTTCAAACCAGGAGCTTTTATTCCATTAAAGGAATGTATTCTTTCCCATCACAGAGGAATGTACCTAAGCTTCCTGCATAGGAATTTCCTAGTTTCTTCCAAGGAAGAAACTTTTTCTCAGGCTCCCTCTTAACCAGGGACCTATTGCAACTCCTTCATGTGGAGATCCAGTAACTACCAGTTGCTTGAAGAGCTCCTTTCTTCGATGTCATGCATTTCTTCTTTGTCAAGGAGTCTTCCGTTCTCGGGAACTTCTACATAGGGCACACATCATCCATCATTTTTATCCATGAGTCAGTCATGTCCTCAACTCATTAGAAAGTGATCCATCAGATTTTCCATCTGGCTTTGCTTCATGTCATTTTGCTTTCATGCCATATTTTGGAAGGACATTACACCCTTCTATATGATCTGCTTGGAAGTCATTTACAAATCTTCCCTTCGACAGTCCTAAATAAGCCCAACTAGATGTTAGTTAAAAAATAATCAATGAAAACTTAAACTAAAAATTACCTTTGTGATGATCTTTCACCGTGACATCTTCCTGTAAGTGTCAGCATCCTGCATGTAGATTGACACATCTCCCATAGATATCCATTGTCAAGGGGCTCTATCTTTTTTTTGACTTCAATCAGAGTCTCCACATCCTTTCGGGAGATCTTATAGTCAAATCTTCTTGGACTTCGGATGTTAAATTCCTTCTACCTTCGTTGCAAATTATCACGATCTCTTCCTATGTTTTCACACACTTCATTTCCAGGGGTTTCCAATCAGAGTTCCTCAATCGTAGTCAACCACCTCATAATTCATATGAGGACAAATTATGTTGATTTCATCTAGTGCGACTCATGCCTTCCGACATTCTTTCATAGGAGGAGATTCCTTTCCTTTTATCATGCTTCTCAAAATAGAAGTAGTGATCCTTGTTACCTGCAACCATGCGGCATGACTTTATAAAATTAAATACAAGCATACATACCTTATTTATCTTTAGGTCATCTAGGCTTTTTTCAACAACTTCCTTGATTGAAAAGATCTTCAACCCCTTGATCTGCTTCATCTCTCATGTCATCATAGCATCATCCCATGAACTCCACAAGTTAGAGTTCCTGATGAAACACTAGCTTTCTCTGTAGATCGACGAATCCTCCAATGAGGATTCCATCACGTATATCCTTATTCAACAGGTGTTTTCATTTTAAACAGATGTATGATGAGACTTGTCCTGGATGACTTCTTCCTTTGATCTTTCAATGAGGTTACCAAGAGTTATATCCTTCAAAGTTGACTATCAGACATCCTTCATGTTTCCTATGGTGATGTTACAAGCTCTTGTTTCTAATGCTTTCAGATGCCACAATGCATCTTATTATTTATTATAGCCATATCCTATAAGGTTTAAGAGCTATGACAAGAACTTTTGTGAGGGAGACTATCTTAGTCAAGATCTCTTCCTTTCTCTTATCTTAGACTTCTTTTCTTCAACTTCCTCCACTTTTTCGATGACATGGTCTTCTTTCCTTTCTTTTGATATTTTCCCTTTAAGATAATCTTTTCTGTAATGTCCATAGCCTTTACATCCATAGCATTGAATCTCAGCGATGCTCTTCTTTCTTTTCTGAGGACCAGAATTTTCCAAACTTTCCTTCCAACAAATGTTTGAGTCCTTAACCTTCAACACTTTTGCCCTCAACTTGTCTTCTTCTATCTTGCATAGAAATCACAAGTTGTTGAATGAGGTAACTTTCTTATCCTCATGGATATCTATTACCTTGTTCATCAGCTAGTGCATTATAGATCAATGATGATTATCTTCTTATTATTTCTCCTAGATCTCGTAGTTGAGATCTTATGTAGATATCCCTTCATTCTTTGATACCTTCAATTTTTGTGTAGATTAGATCTAAGTCATATGACTTTCTTTACCACACCTTCAGAGAATATTCTTACGGGTTTATCATATACATCTCTTTGATGTCTCCAATATTGCTATAGGAGGGGATCTTTCATAAGAGTCCCTTTTCATGAATTCAAAGGAGACCTTTTGATATGTTCAATGACTTCAACTTCTTCGAGGACTATATCTATCCTCCTTTTCCACGCAAGGAATTTTGATGACCCATCCAACTTATAGATCTCCTTGCAAACATGAAGCCATTTTACCAAATTGATTAAAGAATGAAAGATACTTACTTGACAAGTGAAGATGAAATCTTCTATTTGATCACTTTGATGATGGTTGAAGAAGATGTATTTGCTGCTTCCTTGGATGATCTTCTTCAAGGGAAAGGAGAGGAACCTTGCTTGAATGAGAGGGAACTTGCCTTGTAGCTTTGAAGATGATGATAATGCCCTCTCACCCTTCAATATACTTTGACTTCTCTTGTAGTGTAGATTAGAAATGTTTCTAGGTTTTCGACTCTCTCCAAGATGATGTGATCTTTATTTTTAAAGTCCTTCGAGCTTATATTGCCTTGTAGACAACTTGATGAGGGTCTTTGTGGCCTTTTGATGATGACTATAAAAACAAAAGCTCTTGCTGCTATATACTACTTCTTCGATCTAGGGTTTGATTCTTCAATGTAGATCTTGATCCTTTTCTTTGATAACTTTCAACTTGCTTTGATGCCCTTCTTAAGACTTGATCCTTGAATGTCTCTTTGATGCCCTTCCTTTGACTTCAACACCTTAACTCCGATACCATGTTGAGAAATCTAAGGCATTAGTGTCAGTTGATTTCTCTTTCATTAGTGACTGCTTGTGAATGCTTTTTTTTTTACTTCTTTAGATTAGGATCTTCTTCACGTTAGATTATTAGTGTTCTTCTTCATCAAACAGTAACCAATGCATGGCATGAGCCAGGGCCAAAAACTCTCACTCTTTGAGAGGAAAACCTGCACAAATTCTTCTTATAGAGATTCCAATTGATAAATACTAAAGACCAAGACCCATGACCTATTAGCCACTCCAAGACCAAGACACAAGTCCTCTTTGACAGTCAACTGCCTTCTTTGATTCTCTTTCACTTCGATCTTCTTCATGTCTATGCTTCCCCGCGTGATAATATCAAGACCTTGTCATATGCTAGTGATAACCTTCGTGGGTCAATGTCGAATCGTCTTTGCTGTAGGACAAAGATTATATCGAGATCATCACTCTGGAATCTATGTCCTGTAATCACCAACCTGTAATCTTCTTATTGAGATATCGAAATTCTCTTTTCGAATTACTGTCCGTAATTATGGTCCTTAATTTTCTTCATTGTACCTTCATTTCTTCTCCAAATTGTCTGCACTTTGTCACTGTAATCAAAGAGTTCCGAACTGTAATCTAAACTACATCTCATTGTCAATGATCACGCATCTGAGATCACAAAGATGTGCATCAAAACTTCTTTCCGCTCTCACCTATCCGAGATCATAGAGGTATGGGAGAATTTAACTGTGATTTTCCATTGATCTTTTCACTGTGATTCCCCACCGAAACTACATAAGAAGTTCGAATTGTCTTCTCCACCGAAAGATCCAGATCCACGAAGTTTATTCACTGTTATTACCCACCGAGTTGCAGAAGTGTCCGAGATTTCTGAATTGTCTTTTTGCGGAGACCATAGCCACATATATATAGTGGTCTGCCCCATATATATAAGCCGACATGACAGTTCGATTGGTTATGTCTATGATGTGAGCCAACATGAGATCTTCCACATAGTTTATAGGCCGACTTTGAAGAGGATGGAAAGTGCTTGTCGTTGGAGGGCTATCTAGCCATATACATAAACTCCCATCACTCATATACATTGACTCATGCTCAAGAAGTGCTCTTCATACATGACATTGACTCTTAGACTTAATGATAAATCCTAAAGCTCTAAATGGGAGCTGCTAACAAATAAAATCTCTTGTTCATGAAACCCATGAAGCAAGGCATACAAAAAGAATTTTATTTCTTTCATTTCATCATTTACAAAGATCATAATTACATGTCATTTTGAAGACCGAACCTAGTTACACTTTTCAATAAGCTAGCCTTTAGGAGGCAAACAATGAACTCGATCCCCCCAAAACCCCAAAAATTTACTTCAAAATCACTTCAGAAAGGCTTAAAGAGCTGCATAGCTTCCCTTCTCAAGTTGGACGTTGAGTTTCTAGAAGCTAGGGAGACTAGATCTTACCCTCAAGGGCCTAGATCAACCTTCCTTTCTTGGATGAAAGACCCAAAAATAATTTGCTGCTTCAAACCCTTGAGCTATCACCTGCACAAATGAAATAAAATAATTCCAAACCCCAAATATATATACCAAAAGCTCAAAACCTTAAAACCCCAAGAGCTCCAAAATAACAAGGGTTAGAAAAATAATTTTCAAAATATTTACAAATGTACAATATCTACAAAATAAAATCACAAGCCCTCATTAGCATATTTAATTCCTTTTAGCCCAAGATCAAATAATAATTTTGAAAATATTTTTTAAATAAATGACAATGGATGAATAAATTCGAAATATAGATTGGTCAAAACCCTTCTGCAAAATTAATTACCACAACGAAAGCCTAGAGCCTAAACAAGGTCGGCTCTTCCCCACAGTGTGTGAACTTGGAGCCCAAGAGCTAGCATACCTGTAAATTTCTATAAAAAATTCTCAAGATAAACTGTTAATAACTTAATTCATATGGTGAATCAAATCACCTAAGATAACTTGTACTAATAGAATTCTCTTATCACCGACAAATGAAATAACAGTTAAAATTCATTTAGCACAATATAGGATAAACACATAGCTAAAACATTCCACAGATCAACAAATAGAAGAACACCATGAATTGAACCCCAAAGTCTTTCTATTATGATAAAAATGTTCCCAGTAGAGTAGTAGTTCAATACCAGCATTACAAAATTTTCCTCATCCAAAGAATCAATCACGAATAGAAGCTAAATGGCTTCTTTATATAGAGAAAACCTTTCCAAGTGGAAAATAACAATTAGTTGGCGCGATCCTCATCAAAATCATCTCGACCATTGAAAATAATTTGATCATCTTTTAATCTCCATCGTCGAATTTTTAATTTTGAGAAAAAAAAACTAATTTTCCTTTAAAACCATTTTTTATTAATCCAAAAACAAATATTCTCGATTAATTTCCTCAAAATTTTGACTTTGACTTAACCACCAAGGTCCAGGGGCTCAATTTTTCTTAAAATATCCATTTTTCCCTTGGTGGAGGACCACCAAAAACTGACTTTCTTTAGACCCACGAATTTTTTATTATTTTCGACTTGGAGAGATTAATTTCTCTATAGTTATTTTTTACTCAAAATTAATTAATTTTATGGCCTAGGGTTTTAATTTAATTTAGCCAGAAAAATTAATTAATTGACTCTAGAGGGGATTTAATAATTTTTTCCACCTTCAAATATTTTAGCCATGGTGTTTGACCACGAGGGACCATGCACTAAATATTTTTACATCAAAATATTACAATGAATTCAACCCTTAGAAGGGGACATATGCATTTACACTAGACCCTCAATTATTTACCCAATTCTGCAACACAATATGATCTAGTATGGAACCAAGTGTGCTTGTATTAAAATAATTTAGCCATGGTGTCTGACTGTGAGGGACCATGCCTTAAAATTATTCTCAAACACACTATTACAATAGACTCGATAACGCTAGGAATCACCTAAGACCTTGTTAATGAATTCCACCCTAGCTTTGGGGTTATATCCAGAAGAAAAACTCTGCCAATTAGGCATGTTTACAAACACATAATTTGGGGATGATAAAAAACTTCCTAGGATGAGATCCTTTGCCAAAATCAGAGGCTTACCTAGGTGTTGTTACATAATTAAATGGTCATACTAGCATCATTTACAGTAAAACTTGCGGAAATTGGGTTTACAATGTGTTAATTTTGGGGATGTTCTATGCTTAGAGCAATTTATTTCAATTTTCACGGTTAGCTCAATATTTTTTCCAGATTAGCAATCACATCAGCATTAAGTAAATTGCAGATAGAACATAAACATAAATCGCAGAAGACAAGACAAGACAACAGGACACAAGATGTGGCGCTAGCCAGGGACAAACCCCAATGTGGGGAAACCCTTGATCAATTCTTCTTATATGTTCTTCAATAGTTTAGCAGAGAGAGAGAGAGATAGTACGTTTACAACAGAAGTCAACACTTTGACTTATCTAGATAAGAGCGTAAATCATATCTAAGAAGATGATACATGAGATCAGTTGAAGACATGTTGCTTCAATTGATTCTCCAAGGTGATTCCTTCACCTATCGTTGTGCTGCATTTCGTCATCATGTTGCACCTCACCACACTGCACCATGTTGCACCCATCATCACTACGCTGCATCTCATCATGCTTCATTAATCATAATTGTACCCATCACTGTACTGCATTATGTGCCATTGCTGCACCATGACGCCATACTGATCTATGTGCTTGTTGTCCCTTGCTTGCTTGTTGCCCCTATCATGCTTGTTGTCCTTAGCATGCTTGCCGTTGCATGCTAGCTGTACCAATACATGCTTGCTGCACTAAGTATCATGTTGTTGTCCCAATATTAGTTTGTTGCCCCTTGCATGCTTGCTGTATCATTGCATGCTTGGTATACTTGCTGCTAAGTACCATACAACTGTCCCAATGTTAGTTAGTTGTCCCTTGCATGCTGCTTTCCTTCGGAGACAGATGCTCCGGCTGAAACCTCAGATAAACACTCCGACAGCTCCTCAGATCCAATCTTCCCCACGAAAAATCCCAATGTCAGCCTCTAGGGACTGCGTCAGCCTTTTCAGCTCTCTGCGTAAACTTTCTCGTAGTTCTGGCAGTTCCCGGCTGTTTCGGCTATTCCCGACAGTTCTGACTTCTGCCCTCTGTGTCAGCTTTCCCGACAGTTTCAGCTTCTGCCCTCTGCGTTAGTTTTCCCGGCTGTTCCGACAGTGCTCGACAATTCTGGCTGTTCTCGACAGTTTTGGCTTCTGCCCTCTGCGTTAGCTTGCCCGGCTATTCCGGCAGTTCCCGACAGTTCCGGCTATCCCCAATAGTTCTAGCTCTGCGTCATCTTTTTCGGTAGTTCTGACAGTTTTCGACAGTTCTCGCTGTTCCCGACAGTTCCTGGCAGTTTCGGCTTCTGCCCTTTGCGTCAGCTTTCCTCGGCTGTTCTAGTAGTTCTCGGTAGTTCCGGCTTCTGCCCTCTAGATAGGGTAGTGTTATCCCTTAGGATCTCTCCTCCTACTAAAACCCAAAGACAAGTAGAGAGGAAGAGATCCCATGTGTTTTGAAATGACTTGAAGGCCACCTCTATTTATACTAAAACGTTGAGCACAAGTGGGGTTTATTTGGTTGCTGGCCAACCTTGACGAATTGTCCCATAACACAAATAAATTCACATCTCCATGAATACTTATCGGAATCGGATGATCTCTAGATCAATCCTACACATATCGATGAGAGGGATCCAAGAAAAATATCATCTTCCCTTAATAAGATGACCCACATGGAGTTTGGC